>ML803513.1:57988-76704 GCA_009831015.1 Picea engelmannii
TGGTTCTTCTTGTTGAATTGTTGCAGTCACGACAATAGCAGTGCGGTTTGCGTCAATGATCTGTCCTTTACCAGTATTTTCATAATCAGATTCTGAATCAGGGTTTGGCTCCTTGTCTTTGATCTCGACCACCAATGATTGTTTTGAGAGACATTCATCGGTGTTGTGCCAGGGGATTTTGTGGAAATCACACCATTTTCCGCTGTCCTTCTTTGTCTTCCCATGACCCTTATTTTCCCATGGCTTGGACTGGTTTTTGGGAGATTGTTTGTTAGGGCCGTCTTTGTCATACTTTGGTTGTTGCGGATTTGTAGACCCAAAATCTCATTTGTTCTGGTGCTTAAATGTCTACTCAATTTTCACAGCATATCGATAAGAAACACCGAGTGATAAGATGTCCAAAAAATCCATTTCGATTTGGATGTACCTGTGTAGAGCCCCACGGTATTTCAGAACCAAATGTCATTCAAAATCTTTGTTACCCAACTTGGTGCGCAAGGTATGGAAGGTGTTGGTGAACTTCGGAACTGCTTGGTCCCTTTCTTTCCGCAGTGTGGTCCATCTCATGTACTGGTCCTCATAGTTTCCAACAGGGTAATACTGTTCCTTTACTGCATCCACAAAAAAATCCCAAGTGGGCTCGACCCCATATATTCCAGAATCCTCTATGGAACTTTTCTCCTAGTAAGTTTCCCACCAATGTTTGACATGAGGAAGAGCTTTAAGGAGTGCGAAGGTGATCTTTTCTCTGTCGAAAAAATTGCGAACATAGAAATAACCTTCTAGCAGGTTTAACCATTTGTCTAGGGATTATGCTTCCATTTGTCCTTCAAATACAGGAATATCAAAATTAAATTGTACCTTGAAAGGCGAGGTGCCTCTGAAGTGGCCACTTGATGAAGATGCGCCTGATGCTATCGGCAGGTATTGAAGGATGTGGGAAAATTTCTCCATCATTTCATCCCTCTGTCGCGTGAGAGCTTGCTCAAGCAATAGATTGATAGGATCGTCTGCTCTGTCGTTTTTATTTTCTTCCGCCATTGAGGGTTTCTTGGGTGTGCGAGAGCGATTGTCCTCAAGAGAGACAAGCTCAAGACCCAAATTTCTATACTCGGACCTCGTCGGGGACATGCACTGAAAAATGATCAAGAGCAGCCTACTCTGATACCACTGATCCAGATTATTTTCGGCACAAAATGAGAGCGGGGATATAATAAAGAAATGCACAGAGATATTGTGGATATCCAATAATATAATAGAAATGTATCAGAGATGCAACCATAGACACATAGATACAGTAATACATAATTTCTATTAATGAAATAAATGTACAGAGACTGTAAACATACAGAGTGAAAGACTCGCTAGAATGGTGGCAACTTATCTCTGAGAAGAGATGTGACGGCTACTCACATTCGCAAGAAGATGATTACAATGAGGCTCTGAAGGCATTTTTACAATAAACAGGAATTCCAAAAATCATAGACATCCAAAAACCTAACCCTAGGGGATGAAGCGCCAAAATTCATGTGGGCCCCGTTTGGGTAAGTTAGTACATCAACTTCTCAGGGTCGTAACTTTTGCATACGATCTCAGTTTTAGGTGCATGATAGCTTGTTGGAAAGGTATCGTCAAGGAGATTAATTTTGGGGGCTCAATCATGCCTTTGAATATCACTAAGAAGTGCGATCCCAAAAAACCTTTATTTAGACCCTCAAAATGGCCCCAAAAGTTAAAAACTGCTAAAAATAGTAAATTACCAAAATTGCCAAAAAACTATTTTGAGCCAGTTGGAAAAGGTGGGTGGCCACCGATATCCACATGGATCACTAAGTCAGCAGAAGGATCATTCATATTCAAGTCAAAGATGAATCACCAACCAACTTCCTTAGAATTAGCACTAAGGATTCGAGAGGATCATTCAACATTCCTATTTTTCTGTAAATGTAATCTAGTTAGTTAGATTTTCTCTCCACCATATCCTGATAATTAATGACACGATCAATGTAATATTTCTATAAATACTTCAAACTTCGAATTATTGAGGGTTGATCTTTACGCCCAAGCAAGCTGTAATCTGTAATCTTTCTGAAGAGATCTACCAGTAATAAAAAGGATGATTCACAGGATTCATGCATGTTGATGTTGGTGATGTTTACTTCTTCTTGTTAAATGTTTATCTTAATTTCGTTATCATTTTTTTTTCTTTCTCTGATCATTTAAAATAATTTTAAGTGCATAATTTATCTTGAATACTCTGTTTGTGGATTTTAAAGATCTGAATGTTGTTCTTCTGATATTGTGATAAAGAAATTATTAAATGCTTCTTTATTGTGATTGATTATCTCACTTGTTTATGCCTTTCGATCACTTTAATTTTAAAGGATCCAACATTTGCATTATCCTGCCCTGTGAAGAAACCTAATAAAATCTGTTCTCTGATATCAACCCTTAATACAAACCCCATAGCCCAATAGATGCGTGAGCAATATTTCAGCCATGTTTATAAAACAAAAAAACAAATTCCTATTAATTTAACTAGCCTAATATCTAAAACCCGAACATATATAAATGTTACAGAGAGATCCCTCTCTGAAAATGGCATGGCTAGATCCCAGTTTCGAAGTGGTTGGATAAAGTTACCTCTTCTAAATTTATTCTACCTCCTGAAAACCTCTGAGAATTTACAGAGTGCTAACATGATCAACAGGGTTCTTTTCCAGAAATATTGTGCTTTGACTGTCGCAACTTACCTTCAAATCTCTCTACTCAAACCTGATTCCTGAACACAACCTTTGCGGACATACTACTTCTTTGCTTATGTGAGTGGCCGCAATGTATTTATATTATGTTGTTGACAAGGCTACGACCACTTTTCGCTTACTCATCCAACTTATTGCTCCATCGAACATCTTGAAGACATATTCGATGGTCAACCTCCGTCGATCCAGATCTCCATCCTAGTCGGCGTTGACAAAACCATGTACATTTAATTTACCATTGTCACCTCCAGGTATTCCTTGGTAGCATATAGAATGGTCTTTCATGCCACACAAATACCTGAATACTCCCTTGACAGTTGTCCAGTGCTCCTTTCCAGGTGTCAACATGTACCTTCTTAACACTCCCACTGCATGGAAAATGTCTGGTCGAGTGTAGACCATCGCATACATTAGACTACCAACAACACTTGCATAGGGAACACATGCCATGTCCTCTATTTATTCCTATGTCTTTGGACATTGTTTAGCAGTTAGCCTTGCTCCCACAGGAATTGGCAACTTCACCGGTTTGCAATCCTGAATGTTGAAACATTTCAGAACTGTTTCAATATACTTTGTCTGATTCAACCAGATATTTCTAGTTGCTCAATCTCTATTAACCTCCATTCACAGAATGAAGTTAGCTACACCGAGATCCTTCATGTCGAACTTGGAGGATAGTTGTTTCTTCACCTCCTTTATTGTGTCCATGTTGTTTCCAACCAACAACATGTCATTGACATACAAAGGTACATATATGAAACGCCCACCTTCTTCCTTGGAATATATGCAATGATCATCTTTGATTCTCACAAATCCCAAACTAAGGATGTATGTGTCAAACTTCTGGTACCACATCCTTGGCGATTTCTTTAGACCATAAAGGGATCTTTTCAGTTTTCACACCAACTCTTGCTTTCCATTTACTACAAATACTTCAGGTTGTTTCATGTAGATTTATTCTTCTAGGTCCCCATGTAGGAACGTTGTCTTTACATCCATATGTTCTATTTCCAGATCGAATGTTGCAGCCAAAGACATTAGCACTCTAATAGAAGTTAATTTTGCATCAGGGGAAGAAATCTCACTGAAGTCGACTCCCTCGGCTTGCGAATAACCTTTTGCTACCAGTCGAGCTTTGAACTTCTCGACTTGTCCTGGGAAATTCATCTTCTTCTTGAATACCCATTTTCTACCGACAAGATTTCTTCCACTAGGCAACTTTACTAAATCCCATGTCTCATTCTTGTGCAAGGATTCCATCTCTTTGACCATGGCGTCATTCCAAAGTTTACCCTCTACCGAGTCGACTGCCTCACCGACTGACTTGGGCTTGTCATCGATGGAAATTAACACGAATGCGGAACACAAGTCGGGTGGATTATACCTTTCGATTGGTTTTATAATATTTATGACCTCCTTACCACCAAAGTATGTTGTTCCACCTCTTCCTCTAATTTAGTCGACTCATTTGAATCATATTCTTCATTCCTCAGTTCAAACCACACTATCTGAGGATTATTCTTTGTCTAAACAGTTTCCTCAGACTCGAACTTACCTCTAACTTCTCTAAAGACCACATCTCAACTGTACATTGTTATCCTTGATGCAGGATCCCAACACTTATATCCTTTAATTCCTTCTTTATATCCAATGAAAATACATTTGACTGCCTTCTTGTCCAACTTGCTCCTCTTTTCCTTGGGAATATGCACAAATGCATCACAACCAAATACTTTGAGATGTGCAACTGGAAGCTTTTTAGCTGACAATACCTCATGTGGATTCATGTTGAATAGCACCGATGAAGGAGACATATTCACCATATATATTACAGTGTCAACTGCCTCCACCCAGAACTCTTGTGCGAGCCCAACACCACTCAGCATGCTCCTTGCCTTATCCATCAACTTTCTATTCATTCTCTTGGAAACTCCATTTTTTTTGGGGGTATATCGTGTGGAATTTTGGCATGCTATGCCACACTGCTTATAGAACTGATCAAATTCTTTTCCACATAATTCACCCCCATTGTCAGTTCTCAACACCTTAATCTTCTTATCTATCTGGTTTTCTACAAGAGCTTTAAACTCTTTAAATTTTTTGAAAACCTTTGATTTCTTCCTCCGGAAATATATCCATGTCTTCCTGGAAAAATCGTCTATGAAGGAGACATAATACAAGGATCCACCAAGTGAAGGCATTGAAATCAAGCCAAACATATCACTATGCACCAATTCTAGAACCCCATTTGTCCTTGTCGCTCCAGATGGAAACCTCACCCGAATTTGTTTTCCATATATACAATGTTCACAAAAGTCAACTTCTAAACCACATTCAGGAAAACCTTCGACCATACCTTTGTTGTGCATGGATCGAAGTCCTTTTTCTCCAATGTGTCCCATCCTCTCGTGCCACAACAAGGTTGGGTCAATTTTATCATGTCTTTTCGAGTCGATTTATATCGACTCAGCCCGAGTTGGGTCGAATTGAGTCGAAGTCAATTTAACTTCAGGAGAAACGATATTGTTGCATCCATTCGAGTCGACATTCCCTAACAACTTGTATAGGGTTCCAATTTGAACTCCTTTCATTAAGACCATCACACCTCTAACCATCTTGCACAAATCCTTCTGAAATAGAGTCTGCACTCCAACATCACTCATCTTACTGACATATATCAGGTTTCTTTCCAAACCTGGAATGTGTAGCACACCTGAAAGGGTTCTTTTCCTCCCATCCTGCAGTATCAGTCGAATTCTTCCTCGTCCGAGAATTTTATTTGTCAAGTCGTCCCCCAAGAACAAATCACCTCCATCATATCGTTCATACTCGCATAACCATTCTCTATGTGGTGTCATATGATAGGATGCTCTTGATTCGATCAACCAAACACCTTGATCCGACTGTGTATTAGTCGATGCCAGGTACACATCACTTCCCTTATCTGGGGTCATCTTTATCTCAATCGACTGCTTCTCGTCAGATCCGGTACTCACTTCCATTTTCCTCAACTTACATTCCTTTTTGTAATGACCATCTTTACCACATTTCCAACATCTTCTTGTTGACTGAACTGGGGATTTATATCTACCCTTTGACTTAGACTTTCTATCATAGAATTTGCCTTTATCTCTTTAAACCAGTCGACCTCTCACCACTAAGGCATCTTTGGTCGATCCTTCCATGTTCTTTCTTCTCATTTCTTCTGACAGCAGAGAAGAAACCATGTCTTCTAGTGCTAGTGTGGTTGTATTTATCCCTATAGCCACGACTAAGCTATCCCAGGAGTCTGGAAAAGAACATAATATGATTATATTCTTCTCCTCCTCAGTGATTTTAATATCCACAGACGATAATTGGCTTAAAATGGTATTAAACACATTTGAATGCTCGGTCACTAAACTGCCATCATTTATTCTCAGAAGATACAATTTCTTTATGAGAAACAACTTATTTACCATAGATTTCAACTGGTATAAGATTCCCAACTTATCTCGCAATTTCTTGGCCAGATCTTCACCTGATACATTCAACAATACCGAATCTGCAAGACAAAGATGAATCGTACTTCTTGTTCTTCCTTCAAGTTTATCCCATTCTTCCATCGACATGTCTATCGGCTGGGTACCTAGACATACCACCGTCCATTGTTCTCGATCTACAAGTAGATCTTCCATTTTAATCTTCCAAAGCTCAAAATTCTGGTCATTAAATTTTTCTATCTCTATTCTTGAATTGCTCGCCATTCTTTACCACGATCTTTAACACAATTTATGACTTACAACTCTTACTGTACTTAGGGTTTAGCTAGCATATTCAAGATTGTTAAATCAATATCTGATACACATGCCAAAGCATAATCTCACTCTGATACCACTTGTCAGGAAATGAGATACACTTCCACACTAAACCTAGCAAAAGAGAAGAAAAATTTAATCAAGAACATAAATGGCAAAGCAATCACAAAGTACACAGATATTTTACCTTGGAAACCTAAACTGGGAAAACCAACATTCCTTAAGCATTCTTCTCTCTTGTTGTCTTATTCAATATGAATAAAAGGTTACATGTCTAACCTTGGTCCACACCTAAGACACAATCAAAATCATACCCTCTTCCCAGTGCAAGAACAACCTTGTAGCCCATCTGGCTTACATCTGCATGACCAACAACCTACATCTAAATATTTCTCTAAAGACTGGCTATCCTACTATTCATTGATTAGCCTTTACGACATTACAACATGCCCCTTTATAGGCTTTACAACAAGAAAACCCCTAAATATTTAGCGCCCAAAAACAATTACAGATCCATGTAGATCATTGGCTAAAAATCCCGCAAATCTCGGGAATTTGTTACAGTCGACTCCAAGTTGGATTACCAGTTGACCTTCATTTGGTCTTTAGTCGATCGCCACATGCCCGCTTGTCAACCTCTTTTTGGTTGACCTCTTCGACTTGTTGTCGATGCCTTTACCATGTTGAACTACCTCAACCTTCGACTTTGACTTTACCGGTTAACTAACCTCGACCTTCGACTTGTTGTCGATCTACCTCAACTCTTGATCTGTTGTCAATCCATCTCGACTTTGACCATTAGTCGATCCACCTCAACTAGACTTTCACTACAAAGAATATAACAACCCAACAATATTGAAGAAAAACATAGACTAACACAATGGTTTGAGACAGAGGGATTACATGCTCCCTTCCCATCCTTAACTACAATATATGCAAATGTTCATAATCAGGTAAACAAAAAGTGAACAATTTTTGAGGTTTCCAACATCAGCCCCACTGAAAAAAATAAATGGATTAGGCTACCATAACAAAAATGTGTCGACAACTTCTACTACCTTGCCTACCCTTTGCTCATTGTTGATAAGGCAATCCATGAAGAAAGTCATCCAAAATAATAACAACATTTGACATTGTCCCAAATGTAATGTTGATTTGTTTGACTATGATTACATGTATTTGCTTTAAAAAAATAACATGCAAGACCACACCAGATCACTAGAATCAATTGTTTATTTTGATGATGCAACAACTGAACTAATGGGAATTAGTGCAAAAGACTTGCATTTTTGTCTTTTGAACCTGACTCCATCAAATAAATAGTTTCCAAAGTTGAATGCAAGAAACATCTATTCACACTTTTAGTGAAGATGGAAACATTTAAAGACATAGAGTGCTTGAAGGTCATCATAATGAGATCATAGCATTTACATTTTGAAGATGAGAACAAGGTATTACTTCATGAAATTATCAAGTTCCAACAAGCATAGAGGGATGCAAATATTTTTATTCCCTCCGTTTTGGTAAAGCCTTTATTTCAATCCATATTCCATTTCAAATTACTATGTATGCCATATTTTCATTTTCCTTTCTCTTATATACAATTGCTTGGTTTTACTACCATTTATACAATTTCTTGGTTTTACTACCATTTATACAATTGCTTGCTTTGACTATCGTTGCAATTTCTTTTTCACATATGTTTTTTTTTTTTTTTAATCCTTGATGATTACTAGTAATATTTTGAAAGTTGTGTAAATCCTTTTACATTCCATACCTTCCAATGAATACTTCTTATAACATCATAAATTTTCACGCTCCATTTTTACTTATCTTACTAAAGAACTTGATATCTAATTCAATGTTGAATCTGTCACTTGTTTTCAATGCAATCCCTTTATTACATTTATCTACCTAAGCTATTATTTTTTTCTACTTATTATCAATTGTTTCAAGTTCCAACATTCATACAAGTTCATATATCATTGTTAATTAATACCATACTTAAAAATACACATATGAAAGATTGCATACACATTTTATAAAATTAAATTCTTTTAAAATTTTTATGTAATTATTTAATTATTTATATGATCATTTGTAATGCTGTAATTCTTATACACATTTTAAGAAATTAAATTCTTTTAAAACTTCTATATAATTATTTAATTATTTTGTGATCATTTGTCATGTTGTAATTCTTATAGCATCACTTATTTTTCCTATTTATTTTTCTTTATTCTTACCATCTTTTTATTTATTTATTTTTCTTTATTCTTACCATCTTTTTATCCATTCATTATGACAATTTAAGACAACAATTTTTACAACACTTCGTATATTATACATTTTTGGATATTTGCTTCTCTTTACTTGCAATACTTTTAGTGCATTTTTTTGTTGATACTATTGCTTTTAAACGTTTATTTTCAAATGTTTTAGGAACCAACATTACTACTTCAAGTTTGTATATCATTTCAAATTAATATCATATTTGAATATATACATATTAAATGTGTAGGTACACATTTTAGACATTTCACATTAAGAATGGATTTATTTTACACATTTCAACTAATTTTGCTAAATCTGTGTATTAATTTATTTTCTCATTTTTTACGTTATTCTAAATTCAAATTTAATGTCTTTGTTTTCTTTTTTTTACCACGAATATACATGTAAACAATTGGTTTTCCACCTTTAATATGACTATTTATTCTTCTAATTTTGTACTTTACCTGTTGCAATCTTAATTTATTTTTTCCTAACTATTCTACTATTAATAAGAAACATGTAACCATTATTTCTAGATGTCTACTATATAACATCCTTATTATTACATTTGTCACATCTAAGTGCATTCATCCCTTTTCAACTACTACTAGATATGCCTCTTCCCAACAAAAAAGAGTGTGACTGCAACTATTATGCAATAAATAAATACAACGTAACTATGCACATGCATCATCTATATCCAAGAAATAAAGATGCCATCAACAACCAAATGAGAGAATGCTAACATGACACTCCAAATGCCAAAGCATGCCCATCTACTTCTACAAAACATTCAAGTTTAAAAAGAAAAACCAATAAATATTGTTCTCCTCTAACTCGAGTGAAGCTAGCACTTTACATGTTCAGATCAACCATTTTTCATCATCAAACTACCATTCCATTTTTCAAAAAACTCTCACACAAACAACCAAAGTAGCATCCCTCAACCATCCTCAATGGCTCAATATTTTTGTAACAATAACATATCCCAAGCACACTCCCGATTCCATGCGAGGCTAGATAAATTCCCATCCATCCATGTATGCTCAGTCTATAAAGAATCATATCGTAGACTTTATTTTGCTTCTTAAACTAAAACCATACTTGTTGTAGATGCATTTCAAAAATAAATAAATAAAATAAAATAATTGGCACCGCAACTCCATTAGGAACATGTATCTGGACGAACAACTTTATGTCCTAGTAATGCTTATAAAAGTTGAAGAAATTATCATAGCACATGTCAACCCCATATGGAAATTAATCCATTCACGTGGTGGACAATACAAATATAGTGGTCATACAATAAGATTTCCCCAAGACATTTCTTCAATTGTCAATTGCTTGCCTTGTCAATAGATCCCATGTTATGGTTTCCTTGGAGTACAAGTTAGAAAATGACATGTATTATAAAGATATCCACCTTAACCAAACCACACTTAGGGCTTTGCTAACTTCCCCTATTGATGTTTCCCATTTTCTTCACCATTCATGCTCTCCTACTACAAATTCCACCCACAAATATGAAGATGTGGAACAATATCAAACTACTTTTGCAGATCCATATGACCACCAAACATCATCTATTGTAGACACTATCCCTAATGCACATATAGAGATTTAAGAAATAAGAATATACTTGCACTCGCCAAAATCCCAAACAACAAATTCAATTGAATGGTCTCCTATTAGATTGTCACCAATCAATGAATACAACACAGAGCGAATATTCACCATGGCCTTCCCCATGTTGTTCCCCATAGACATTTCCATGCTTAGGAAACCATGATTTAAATCGATTGAAATGCAGGACTATGCATTACACTTGCTAAGGTACCATGACAACAGATTTGGTAGGCACCCAAGATTTTGTTACTACCTGTATAATCTCATGATGCACCACTGCAGTTAAGAAACAACTTTTTTCTTTGTCAAGAAAAGCATTGAAGAAAAATTCCCCACAACAATCGCTGATATGAACATCCACTTAGAGCATTCCCCTAGTGACAAGCTTGCATAACAAATAATGTTCTTCACGACATCTTCTTATGTAACAAGATCATTTTGGCACAAGTCCAGGAATGAACTAACATATATAATTTCACAACTAGGTTGCCCAACATTATTATTTACATTGAGTGTAGTCGACACTAAATGGCCTGACCTGGATGCAATCATGCCTAGTAGTCTTCCCATTGATGTTAGTAAGAAATAACATTGCTAAAGTCAAAATATTATCTCCAATCCGCATATAGCATCTCTATACATACACCATAGGTTCATAGCCTTCCATTATGAGGTATTGGACAAACACCTCCATGCAAAAGACTATTGGTAGAGGTCTTGGAGAAACACCTCCATGCAAAAGACTATTGGTACATGTCTATTCTCTAACCCTTATGCTAGAATCATTTATAGAAAATTTTTGTAAACCAATATTTTCAATAAAATACTTGCATTGGTAGGTATGAATGGAAACATAAAGGATCCACACATATTCATGGTTTTGTATGGTTGGATATTGCACCTAATATGGACATGCTTAACTGAGATAATGCAATTAATATTGCAAAAGCTAAGGATTACTTCAATTAGTATATTATAACTTGGAACCCACAATATGCCCACTATAGGAACCCCTTTGTTCCCCACTCCATTCTAAATGATCCTTGCTTGTTAGGCACAAAAGAAATATTCAAAATTGATCCTAGTCATTATTATGAAGAATTAGTCAACTGCATTTAGTGCCACACAAAATGCACAGAAAATACTTGCTTGAGAAAGAAAGGAAATACCCATGCATGCCATTATAATGCACCATGGGAGTTACATGCCTCATATGACCTTTTCATTTACAAGTAGGGCATGAAATCTATAACCTTGCTCAGAATGATAACCAACTAAATAGCCACAACTTTTCCATTTTAACAATACGACGTGACAACATTGATTTCCAACCAATTCTCTCCCTCCATGCTATTCAAAAATACATTGGCATGCATGCATCCAAAGTAGAAACAAAATATGAAAGCTTTCACCACATGCTTCACAAAATATTCCATGTTGCACCTCTTATCAATCCTTCCATAATTTCAATTTGAAATTTTCGTACAGAAACACTTGTACACCATGACATAGGAACACAAGAAACATGCCATATGTTGCAAAAATTACCCCTCACAATTAGTATTTTCCACTTCTCCTTGAATGTCAATGGTAAAATTTATATGCGTATCTCACCAGAAAATAACACATGCTTCAAAAAATCAAACTTCATAGATTCCTACCTTTTGTGCCCATCCCTGCTACAATCCACACCTCTTATAGATGCTACAAGATCTTGGTCATATGATGCTCACCGAAAAACTGAAAAATGGAAATTAAGAGAGCCAAAGACAATTATCTGTGTTATACCATGCTACTTTCCAATACTTGTCATAGATGCACCCTCCTACGTAGATTTCTATAGGAGAGAACTCATGATATATAAACCTTTATGTAATATTCCATTACACATAGGCACTTCCAATGAAGAAAGTATTGCAAATTGGTCACAAATCAAGAACACATACACTCCATGGCATGTCTCGTCAAGTACCTGAGATCTGAATACAAAAACACCACAATAGATCCAAGAACAATATAGAAGAAATCTCACTTTATTATTATAGAAACCCTTAGGGTAGGGAAACACTGCACAATAGATCTTATTATGGAAGGGATCCACTCCTGTTCACTTGCCTCTTCGAGGGGTAAACCTCCTAATGAGCTACCGCTCCAAATACAATACTTCTCAACTTTCCCAGTACATTGTTTACACTCCTTTATATAGTGCTACCTACCACCTAAGAACATTTTATAGGAGGAACCTTCTCGGAACCTTCTAGTAAGCCCTCTTACATTTATTATGTTCACACTAGGACTTATTTTCTAATAATGGCCTTCATACATAAATATACATATCTTCTATTACTCCCCTTGGGTACCTCCCTCGGTACCCCATATTATTCCCCTAGCTATACTACAATGTCGACTGCAAACTCCTCTCACCTCTTCCTATTACACAAGAAAATGCTTTTGGATATGAAATGAAAACCCTGCACCCCATGGATTTGGATGAATGATAAATGCTCTCCCAACTCTACCCTACCAATTCATCCAAATAAGTGACCTTGACATGCACGACCATCATTATTTTGACAACAACAATAATTGGAATACTACATCTATCCCCTTCAACTTGCAAGAAATAGCCATACATTTCATAGAAAGTAATCGCTCATACCACCAACTTCCACAACCATGCAATTCCAATACACTCTCTCCTAAAACATTGTTTTCCACCCAACTTGAAGCTCTCTCCATTGTCTTGAAGCACTCCATAAGAAAAAATAACAACCTTCCACTAAGAATGATCATACAAGGTACTAGAAAATCATACTTGATTGGATGCATTAAAGAAACACTTTGCTCAACCAAAAAATTCCTTCAAAACCCATTGTCATTACTTTCTTTCACCAATGTCGCAGTGTTCAACATCCAAGCATCTACAATCCATTTCGCCTTTCACATTCCTATAAATCATTTCCTGTCGTTAGAAGGAAACTCACTTTCAACCCTCCAAGAAGACCTTAAGCATATCCGATAGACTATCATTGACAAAATGAGCTTCATAGGGCCAACACTTTTCAGCCACATTGACGAGTGTCTTCAAGAAGCACTCCCTCTACATAAAAACACCCCTTTTGGGGGCTTTTATATTATTCTTGCCAGAGACCTCGACTAATCACCACTTGTGAAGGACATTCCTCTATATGAAAGCACATTCCATCATGATCCACACTCTGGTGTAGCTTTAACACAATGATCACCCTACAAACTATATTTCGTCAACAAGGGGACAACCCATCGTAGGTCACCTTTAGGAACATCCTTAGCAACATCAGAAATACATAACCTTGTTTGGAGGATTGGAACCTTCTCATGCCAAGGACAAACTCCTTCCTTTCTCAAGATGACCTATGTACTTTCCATTCTTCAATGCACTTATTTGCAACCAACAAACTAGCCACCCATCATAATCAACAAATGCTAAAAAAATTAAGCATTCTAATGGCACTCTTAAATGTCGAGAAAAACAACCATGTTCCCTCTACATTTGAAGATGAACAAATGGAACCAAAAGTATTACTCTACCCTAGCCAAAAAGTGATACTAACATCTAACTTATGGGTTTTTGTTCGCCTTGTTAATGGATTGTTTGGTCAAAATGATTACCATATTCTACAAAGAAAACCATAAACCTCCATAACTACCAATATTTGTGGTTGGGAGATTCAACAAGTACATTGGTCCTCCATGGGATCCCAACAATCCTACTTTTGTTCCAATTCCACCTATACAAAGGGGGATTCGTACTCGGATCCCACTTAAAATGGCATTGACGTCAACAATACATAAATATCAAGGGATGAAAATAACACAAGTTACAAAAGACATTGGTACAGTTGAATGACAAGGTATGAAATTCACTACAATATCCAGAGTCCCCTCCTTGAAGTATCTTCACATCTCCCCGACATTTACCTTCAAAAGGTACAGAATAATGAAGGAAACTCCCAATGTCATACAAAGGAAGCAAGAAGAGGCATTGCTACATTCCAAAGTTTTGTCATTGTTTCTCCTTTAACAAGTCCCTTTTCATTTTTGTTCGCGCACCTTCAATGAAACTCTCATAACCACATTCCTTATGTAACTACTTCTCAACTAAACAATTGCACTCGTCATTACTTCCACCATACATTTCATATTGTCTAGCACAATATTCTTCATTGCAATTATATAATTGTGCTGTGGAAGGGTGACGACCAGCCCCTCAATCCCTTCAAAATTTAAGGAAATAAAATTTGATACTCTTTGAAGCTATAAATATCTTTTGACTATCTTTATAATACATTTTCGCCTCCCAAGTGGCACGCTTGAGACCAGTGGTGGGGTCCATGTAACCAGCTAATCCAAACAAAAACGTATATTCCCCATGCGTACACTAGATGGATGCGCATTATCATTCAATGTACAAAGTCACGTGTTGAGTGGAAATAAGGCTTTCTACGCCCTCCAGTCAATCTACGGCTGTCCATACGGCACAATGAATCCACGGTTCATAGTAATCCCACCCAAGTGAACTAAATGAATTAAAAAACAAATTCTAATAATATAAAAACAGAGGCCAAGATAAATTTCCATTTCCCGCCTTCGAAACCGCTTACCGCCATTCGAAACACGAGTACCCTGGAATACAGCCATTTACCTGTCCACGACTGCAGATTCATATGCACTATATTTTCCATTAATGCATGTAAATGTCTCAAGTTGTTATTTTCTTTTATAAGTTATTGAAGAAGTTATAGAAACTATTTATTAATCTAGTTTTACAAGTTGATAGCAGGTTATTAATCTAATTTTAAGAGTTGATAACAGAGATGTTTGTTAACTAACCAATACAATTTCAATTAAACACAATATGCATGCACTAACCAATACAATTTCAATTAAACACAATATACATGCCCTACATGTACATAGATACATGTAAATGAATGAAAAGTAAGTCCCGTGAGACAGCGGTAAGACGGTACCTTTCTCCAAGAGATGGGAGGAGGTCTTGTGGTCGAACCCTGCTGAGTCTCTGGGATGGATTTTGTAATGATGCTACTCTGTAAAATGTTTATATACTAATGAATATAAACACCTACTTAAAATTCTTTTCTAGATTTATTTTAATGTGATGTAAATTCATTTTAATTTTAAATTTATGGAAGTTATTAAATTAAATTTTGGATTTATAAAAAAAATTATTAATATAAAAGTTGAATGAAGTTTATATATATATTTATATTAAATTTTAATTTAAAAATATTTTTCATATTATTGATTTTTCTAACCTTCTACGTTATCAAAACTATGGTGATGTTCGAAGGTTTCTCTTAATGGTTTTTTAAGCATATAAATATAATTTTAAAGAAATTGAAATAATCTATTACATTCTTAAGGTCCGATAGACCAATTGGTCTCAATGGACGTTTTTTTTTTTTTTTTAAGTTAAAAAAGAGGTGGTTCCTGTTATATTAAGTGGCAAAAATACAGCTATGCTTAGGCTGCCAGTTGTTCCACCGATTTAGCGAAAACCAGAACAACTAGCAACCAATGTTATCCTTGTCAAAAGTAGGCGGTTCGCCATCTGTCATGCCCATGGGAAACCAGGACAAATGGCATTCCATAGTCTGAACTGTGACTATAGTTTTACAAGATGCAACTAGAAGCATAAACATAACCCTAAGCAACAAGACTAAAACCAGAAGCATAACCATAGCAATTACTCGGTGGCCTCAGAGGTGGCCATGTCAACATCATCATCTTGTGCTCCTTCCCTAGCTGGCATCATGAAAGGCTGCACACAAGTTGGGCATCTCTGCCCTACTGGCGCGTTGGAGAATGCGTCGTATAGCATATCCAGACGTTGGCTCATGAGGGTGCCACGGTGGACTTGGTCCGCCATCTGGCCCCGCAAATCAAACAACAATTCAAGGTGCTCATGGTGGAAAAAAGGTGGCGGGACACGCCACGGTTCCTGCATGGACGAGATGGGAGGTGGCGTGAGGACCTTGCCACCCTCCCTCGTCTTGCCTCTCTACCTCTTCTCCTCGGCCTCGCTTGGTGCTGCCTCCCTTTGCTGCTCCATGCCTGCTCCCTCATTCTTGCCACTCTCCATGCCTTTGTCCGAGGTGTATCCAGCTGCGGGTGCGGCCTTCTGAGAATCAAGCTCTTCCGAAGTCTCCTCCTCTATGTAGCAAGTGGGAAACTCTTCTAATTGTGCTTCCCCTGTGCTGCGACCTTGTTGCTCCTCAGTGGCAACCATGGTGGCTTCCTCCAGAAAGTTGCTTGGTGGCTGTCAGTTATCAGGCACGGTAAAGAGGAGATGCTCCGGAGGAACCTGAATTGGCTCCTCCGGGAAGACCTCCTCCACATATGCAATGGGAGGCGTTCTAACCACATTTTCTCTCCACACGAGGTTTTAATATATGTATATAATTTCATTTCCATTTTCATCACCCCATCATTATTTAACCTACAATGGTTATATCTAATAAGTACATCATCATCCTTATCATCTATATTATGTATCATCTATATTATGCTTAAAAGTTCCCACATCATTACCCCTAGAAGATGATCCCACATCATATGATGTTGTTGTACTTGAACAATGTGTAGGAAATCCACTTAACTTATATGAAACATAGTGGGAGCACACTCATGGAGGACCACTCTTTGCTTTAATAATAATATTGTTATTCATAAGCATGATGAGAGACTTCTTTGAAATCTCCTACGAGAGAGGGCTCTTTCTTGAGTACTAATCCTCTTCTTCCATGTCATTTTTTCTTGAGTACTAATCCTCGTCTTCCATGTCATATCAAATCAATCATAATAATTAACTATGGTGTATTTTGTGATTATCATTTATTATCTCTATAATATCTATAATAATCACAAATATTTATATTTAATTTGCTTTTTTTATATTGATGTTTTGAACATAGATTGTGAATCAAACAATTTTTAGAAATTTGACAAAGTTCTAGTAGTAATATAATTGTTGACTAAATCACAATTTTATATTGTTTAAATTAAGTGTTTAGACTAGGTTGTTCTCTTTGTCAAGGTAATGTAATGGAGTTAGTCTAAAAAATTTAAGTTTTTACTTTTTTCAGCCACTGTTTTGAACAACTTTTGCCCAAAATCTACTTAGAAATTTATAAAATTGTAGATTTTAGTGGTTTTTCCTCTCTTGAAGTTTGGAGAAATGTAGGCAAACTTTTGTTTGTGAGAGTAAGTATGTCAGAAAAGTATTTAAGAGATTTAAAATGGATCAGTGTAAATCTTCCCATGCAGCAGAATGTGAAATTTTCTTGTGATGATGGTTTGAAGGAGGTGAATGGCACTATGTATAGACAGATGGTGGGTAGTTTGAATTTTCTCACCACAACCAGACCTGATATTGCATATTATGTGAGTGTCTTAAGTCAGTTTATGGCGAAACCTCAAGAAAGCCATTAGAATGCAGCAAAGGCAGTACTGAGGTATCTAAAAGGAACACTTGATTATGGTATTAAATATACTGATGCATCTAATGTTGAATTGAGAGGTTACTCAGATTCTGATTGGGATGGAAATCCGGATGATCGAAAATCAACTAATGGATATGTGTTTGGCATTGGATATTGTTTCATGGAGCAGTAAAAAACAGCCTACTGTATCTTTATCTTCTACTGAAGTAGAATATAAAGCCTTGTGTGCAGCAACTTGTGAAGTTGTTTGGTTGAGAAGACTTCTTCAAAATGTTGGAGAAGAACAAAAAGAACCTACAATGATCAAATGTGATAATCAAAGTTCAATCAAACTAGCAAATAATCCGTTTTATCATGCAAGGACAAAGCATGCTGATGCTGAGTTTCATTTTGTTAAAAAAAGTTGCAGTCCAATGAAATAGCTCTTATGTATTGTAATACTTGTGAAAATACTACTCATATTTTCACTAAGTCTCTTAGAAAGATTAAGTTTGAGTTGTTTATAGAGATGTTAGGTGTAGAAGTCAATCCATTCTCCATTAAGAGAGACTTGGAAATAATGAAGCAAGAGACTTGGAAATAATGAAGCAAGAACTAGTTAAGTAGACAAACTCTACTAGTATTTAATGTAAATCCTATTTTCTCTTGATTGTAACTGCCTAAATATATTGGAGTTCTATATTATGATATAATCTATCTTCATTGAATAATAAATTGTTAGCTTAGTCTCAAAACCTTTAAACTACACC
>ML803513.1:136340-242162 GCA_009831015.1 Picea engelmannii
TATGACTCATCAATATGTACCAACATCATCAACTATACACCTCATGTATGTGTCAACTCATCAACTACTTGTCTCAACCATGTACTCAACATGTACCTCAACCAAAATCCCTCATCAATTTCATCATCCAAATATGATTTGTATCTCTATAACAGTCCTGGTGTATATGATCACATTCTGCAAACCTTCCTTAACTTTAACAACAAGAGACTAGCATTTTCATCAAACTTTTCTTTATTCTTACATGCCTAGTTTTGGATTAGTCAACAACCCTAACTTGAAGTATTCATAACTTTGAACCTATATTGTATAAATATTTGAAACTGATACACAATGTTCTTCATTGTGTTTTATGCACTCTAGGTGTCACTACTTGGAACCTTTCAGAAAAGGAGTTATAGCAAAAATGACATACCTTGCTGAATTCTGGCTTATTCTGGAGAGCGACCTTGTAGAGTGTTTCCCACATGAAATATTTGTTGAATTGATCTGCAATTATTACACAACATACTAAAGATTTTACCCTAACCAACACATTTGGTATCACTAAATTTGGATCTGTTATGAAGAAGTTATGACGTTTTTACCTGAAACACTTGTTTTTGACTAGTTTCAGGACTAGTTCCATGGAGTATAACTCCCAAAATACAATGACCCACAAGCTGAATTTTTTACCACAAAGACTTGGGTATGTTTTCGCAATGGAATATCAATTTCACAGTCTGAATCATTATATAAAAAAGGTTATAGAGAAAATGGTGAGATGACCTATACATAACATACCTTAGAAAGCACCATCAAAAGAATTTATCCTTCATTGCATTTTGGCCTTCTTTTCTTCACCTTCCCTCATAAATTTGGCTTAGATATCCTTGGTTACCTCATACACCTATAGATATTCAATATTATCAAGTGTAATTAAAATGAGAGAGCCTTGCCTCTTATTTATACTCTCCAAGTAGCTTCCTTAAAAACATCTTCTAGGTCACTTGGCCCACTTTCCTTATTTTAGGGTTAACCCACTTCTAATTTCTCCATTAAATTTATTATTGAAATAATTTATTTTGTATTCACTTTGAATTATAAAACACTCATCACTTCACTTTATTATTTACCTTTTAAAATCTCTTAAACCACTTTGACTACTTTGACCTTTTGGGGTTTCTAGATGACATATGAAGGTCCTCCAACTTCGTAAGGCCATAACTCTCAAAACGTGAGGAGTTATGTGACATTTCACATACAAACAGAAATGGAATGACATGTAATATCCATCTAGAATAGTATTACCTTCAAATATAGCAAAAATCATATCGTTATCCATCAAACAAACTTGAGTCCATTACCCAAACCTGGGTTCTCCAACTTCACATGGTCATAACTCTCTAACCATGAGGAGTTATGTGACGTTCTACATAACACCAGAAATGGCATGACAAGAACTATCCATCTAGGATAGTTTCCCTGAAAAATTCACTGTCCTTCATCTCATTATTCGACAATTAAGCATGGGTTTTCTTACTCCGCAAAGCATCTTCCCGTGAGGGCTTTCACGATAAGGGGACCACTTTGGAGGTCATCCATATTTACTTCATATCAACCATGAAAAAACAATAATGAGTCATATTTACATCAAAAAATCTTGGGTTCATTACCCAAACCTTTGTGCTACAGGACTTTCTTCAAGGGTTGACATCAATGACAACCAACCTTATTCAACAATCTCCCCCTTTGGCATTGATGGAAACACTCTGATGCAATACTGAAATCATATCACTCATGCTTCCCCTGGAACCATGCCTCTGTCCTCTGCATCTGATAAATCTTCCTTTTTCCTCTGCATCTGATAAATCTCTCTCCCTTTGTCATCAATGGAAAATGTATCTTTCCATCCGGGGCTGCTCCCTCTGACTGAACTGTCCTCTTATGGTGCTTGCTCGTGTACATCTAAGACATATAAGATAAGAATTCAAAAATCATTCAAAAAGAATTCATTTTGGAGTAGAAATAACTCCAAGTCTTTGGCGAAGATAGTCAAAGGCTTCCCGTGGAAGTGGTTTTGTAAAGATGTCTGCCACTTGTTCTTTTTTTCCCACATACTCATATTTGATGTTCTTTTCTGCAACCTGTTCCCGTAGAAAGTGATACTTGATTGGAATGTGCTTCGTCTTGGAGTGCATCACCGGGTTTTTTGAGATACTAATGGTACTTGTATTATCACAATATATTGGAATGGGCTCATCATAGTCAACCTGTATATCTGTCAAAGTTTGTTTCATCCAAAGAACTTGTGTACAACATGTTGCAGCTGCAATATTCTCTGCCTCGGCTGTAGATAGAGATACTGATGATTATTTCTTGCTTAGCCATGATACCAAATACTCACCTAAGTAGAACGCTACTCCAATGGTGCTTCGTCGGTCATCAATACAACCTGTCCAATCTGTATCTGTGTAGGCAATAAGTGATAGATCTTTTCCTTTTGGATACCATAATCCAAACTCTTCTGTTCCTTTGAGATATCTGAAGATCCTCTTTACTGGTAATACATGTGATTCCTTTGGTGCTTCTTGAAATCGTGCCACTTGTCCAAATGCTTGCATTACATCTGGTTTAGATGCTGTCACATATAGTAGGCTGCCAATCATTGACCTGTATTTCCTCTCATCTGTAGACTTCGAATCATCATCTTTGCTCAACCTACAACTGGTTTGCATGGGAGTGATAACTGGTTTTCAATCTTCCATTCCTAACCTCTTTAGCATTTCTTTGATATACTTGGTTTGAGAAATAAAAATTCCTTGTTTGATTTGACATATCTGAAGTCCCAGAAAGAACGATAGTTTTCCAAGTAATGACATTTCAAATTCATTCTACATGTCTTTTGCAAATTTCTGGCTTAACCTGTCATAATCACTACAAAAAATAATATCATAAACATAAACTTCAATTAATAAAATATTACCTTGACTTACCTTGATGTAGAGGTTTCTGTCTGCAGTTCCTTTTCTGAACCCTACCTATTGCAGATACTTATCCAATCTGGAGTACCATGTTCTAGGAGCCTATTTCAGACCATACAAGGCCTGCTTTAATTTACACACATAGTCTGTGTTCTCTAACAACTGAAATCCTTCTGGTTGTTCAATGTAGAATTCTTCTTCATGTTCCCCATTCAAAAAAGATGATTTTACGTCCATCTGATATACTTTAACATTTTTGGAGCATGCATAAGCTAAAAGCAAACATATTGCTTCCATTCTTGCAAATCAAAAAAATGTCTCTTCAAAGTCGATTCCTTCAATCTGTGCATATCCTTTACATACCAATATAGCTTTGTTCCTTGTAACCTGTCCATCTTCATTCAATTTATTCCTAAAAACCTATTTTGTCCCGATCACATTCTTATTCTTTGGTCTTGGAACCAATCCCAAGTGTCATTTTTCTCTATTTAATCTAATTCTTCATCCATGGCCTTATTCCAAAATTCATCCTTGTTGGTTTCTTCAAAACAGTTTGGTTCAATTGTAGATAAGAGTGCTAGTTGTGTTTGTTCTAGTGAACGGATTTTTCTTCTAGTCTCAACTCCTACATCTTTCTTTCGAATAATCTGATTTGAAGGATGATTCTTCTGTATTTGTTTGCTAGTTGTCTTTGGAGATACTTGTTGAACTTTCTCTTCTACTTCTATCGGATTCTCTTCATTTTCATCTTCCTCTTCTACTTCTTTTTCATCTTCTTCTTCGAAAATTTGTTCCATTGATTTGTTTTATTCTTCCTTTGATTCTGGTCTGCCCGTTGTTAGAATATAGAAGATTGTGCTCATTTTACCATTGACGATACCCTCGTCACCCAACCATAGGCCGAAGCTACCCTCCGAGCACCTTGACCTTGACAGAGAAGAGAATACTGGTAGCAATCCAATAGCCAAGAGAGGATAATGAACCAAGTAAGAATAGAACCCAAGATGATCAGATAATCCCACCCAGAGGCTAGCGCACACCTTCCCAGAAACTTGCGCACAAGCTGCAACTACACCTACACAGATCCAATTCACTCTGCAACTGTTGAGATGAGAATAATGAGAACTGATGCCCTATATTTATAGTGGTCTAGGCAGTTTAAATGGGGTCAACTTCTCCTTCTGGGTATTAATAATTTCATATTAAATATATTTCTGCAGTCGACAACCTATCTAGGGTTTTCTTCATTTCTTTGCTTCCTTCCGGAGTATTCTAATCTCATCATAGGTCACAATAGAGGTTCATACCTCCCAAAGCTACCATAATATTAACACTCCCTCCTAGTTAGGGAGGTATGGTCTTGAGCACAACAGACCGTTCAACTGGTAGCAACATGAGAACTGTTATTATTATCTAACTAGATAATCTCCTATGACAACTGGTACAATATCAATTGATAGAAAACACCCATGTCTATTCAGGTAGTACGCAACTACTCAAATCGTGACACATAGTCACAGACAGTGGAACAAATCCACCACAGTAGTATATCTCTACTGTCTGGAGACAAGCAGTCTCTGGGCCAATCTTTCACTCACATCTGTGAGTTCTGAAAGAATATCCGCCTCACGAATAGTGGAACATATCCACCATAGTAGTTTACATCTACTGTCATATATTCTTCATAACAAACATCTGATAGCAACCTGCATAGAAATGATGTTATGATAAAAACTGAATCATCTAGGCCAATCTTTCACTCACGTCTATGAGATATGAAAGAATATCTACCCTCAGTATAGAACATCAACAATGGGCTATCTGCCCCATTCTTCTCAAACAGGGAAGAAGGATTATTTCTAATTTCTGAGCCTAGACCATTCCTCACCCTGGGCCATTCTTCCTACACTAGTCAAAGTGCACCCTGGACAGAATATATAAACCCTAAGGAATGTTTGGACCATTCCCCACCCTGGGCCATTCCTCCTACACTAATCAAAGTGCACCCTAGAGAGAATGTATAAAACCTAAGGAATGATTGTCCTGGACCATTCCCCACCCTAGGCCATTCCTCCTACACTAATCAAAGTGCGCCCTGGAGAGAATGTACAACCCTAAGGAATGTCTGCTCCTGATTGCTGAGCTTGGACCATTCCCCACCCTGGGCCATTCCTCCTACACTAATCAAAGTGCACACTGGAGAGAATGTATAACCCTAAGGAATGTCTGTCTAGACCATTTCCTCCGTTAAACATAAGAGGAAAATATTGTCCTGCATCAACCTCCAAAACGAACCATTCCTCATGTTAACCACAATGAGAAATCGTTGTCTGACGAGGTGGGCCAGTCTTCTTGAGTAACCATCAAGAAGAGAGACTGCCCTAGACCACTCCCCATGTTAACCATAATGGGAAGTTGCTGTCTATGATACATCAACAATCAGACTACCTCCCATGTTAACCACAATGGGAAGTCACTGTCCGTCAGAAATCTCAATCCACTTTCCGAACAGGAAAGAATCTGTCCAATTTGGACTATTTCTCAATTACAAAGATAAATAATATTTTTAGTGCTCTCTCCTAACTAGAGAGTTATTTAAATCATAAAAATACATGTTTTTCAAGAATATTTTTCCATACCTTCTCCTAGCTTGGAGAATCTTCCCTTTCAGCTAAGGGAGTTATTTCCACGATCCCCATCTTCTCTCAGAAATATGCAAACTTGATTTTGGATAGAGGTTTTGTCAGGATATCTGCTGTCTGCTCATCAGTGGGGATATACTCAAGATTTACCTCTCCTTCTTGGACTTTATCTCGAATAAGGTAGTATTTGATCTCAATGTGCTTCGACCTTTCATGAAACACTAGATGTTCTGATAATCTTATACAACTTTGATTATCACAATATATTATGGTCGATTCTGGAGTCTGATCAAATAAATTAGAGATTAACTTCCTTAGCCATACTGCGTCTGTGCATGCTTCACAAGCTGCCATATACTCTGCTTCTGCTGTACTGAGTGCGACATACTTCTGTTTCTTGCTGCCCCAAGATATCATAGCGGAGCCCAAGCTGAAACACATACCTGAAGTACTCTTTCTGTCTTCTTCACTTCCTGCCCAATCAGAGTCTGTGAATCCATGAAGTTGGATATCATAGGATGCAGTATATCTCAAGTCATAATTTATTGTCCCATGAATATATCTCAGGACATGCTTTGCAACTATCCAATGCTCTTGTCTAGGTTCCACCTGGAACTTACTTAATGTATTTACAGAAAGCAAATATCTGGTCGAGTATTTACCAAATACATCAATGATCCAATTAGTTGTCAATATAGAGGTGGATCTACTGGATCAAAATATGGTAATTTTACTTTTCTTATATCCGCATTGATAGGAGTGTCCATGGACTTATAGTCCATCATTCCAAACTTCTGAAGGATCTTTATTGCGTACTTTCCTTGTCCAAGGAATACTTCACCATGCTTTTGCCATACTTCTAGTCCCAAGTAATAATGCATGAGACCTAGATCTTTCATATCAAATTTAGAGGCTAATTCCTTCTTGCACTGGATAATTAGAGATTCTTCACCTGTTATGAATAGATCATCAATATATAATAGTAGAATCATAGGTGCATTATCCATGAATTTGTAATAAAGGTTTGGATCTGCATGAATCTTGGAGAAGCCGAGTCTTGTTAGATAGCTGTCCATTTTGGCGTACCAAGCCCTTGGAGTTTGATTGAGTCCATATAGAGATTTCTTCAATCTGCAAATGTGAGTGTCTCTGGATTATACATCGAATCATTGAGGTTGGTCAATATACACTTATTCTTCAATATCTCCATTGAGGAAGACTGTCTTTACATCCATCTAGTGTAGATTCCATCCCATGATAGCTCTGATGGAGGTATACCTTGCCACCGGAGCAAAGGTTTCATCATAATATTCTCCCTCCTTCTGGGAGAACCCCCTGGCCACGAATCTTGCCTTATATTTATCCACGCTTCCGTCTGCTGCATGTTTGATCTTGTATACCCATTTTGAGGTTACCACTAATTTTTCTTTAGGCCTAGGTACAATTTCCCATACTTCATTTTTCATAATGGATTGATGTTCTTCCACCATAGCTTCTTTCCATTGTCCCTTTTGGACTACTTCTTCAAATGTAGTAGGTTCTTCATCTAGAATTTTCATCATGTATGCTGCATAACTTGAGAATCTTTTCGGTCTTTTACTCTTTCTGGATGTTCCTTCTAGAACCTTGATTCTTTCTGCGTCTTGTAATGTAGCTTCAAGACAAGCTGGTAGCTTCTTGGTTTTTGTTATGATATCTAAATCAATGTTCTCACCTGGTTCCATAGGATAATCAGGTTGATCCTTTTCATTATTTTCGTTTTCTGTGTTTTCTTCATTTGGTTCTTCAAGTTCCTCTTCTTCTATAATTTCTTCGATGGATTTCCTGAAGGCCATCTTTTCATTGAACATTACATCTTTGCTAACTTCTATCTTGTGTTGTTCTGGAATATATATTCTATAGGATTTGGATGAATCACTATATCCCAGGAATATCCCCTTGTTTCTTGAGGGTTCTAGTTTATTCCTTTTATCTTTGGGAATATGAGAGTAAACTGGACATCCAAATATTCTTAGATTTTCTACGTTAGGTTTCTTACCTGAGAATGCTTCTTCTGGTGTCATGTCCTTCAATATGCATTGAGGGATTCTGTTCTGTACATATATTTCCGTCATTGCTGCTTCTCCCCATAGAAACATGGATAGACCTTGATCATTCAATAGGGATTTTACCGTTTCTTCGATAGATCTGTTCTTTCTTTCTACTACACCGTTTTGTTGAGGATTATGAGGAACAGTCAGCTCCCTCCTAATCCCTGTCGATTTGCAGAATGCAACGAACTCCTTCAAGGTGTATTCTCCTCCATTATCTGTTCTTAATGTCTTGATCTTCTTGTCCGTAAGGTTTTCTATTTCTGCCTTGAATTCTTGAAACTTGTTGAATACTTCGTCTTTTGATTTCAGTAGGTACAACCACATCTTTCTTGAATAGTCATCTATGAAGATTACACAGTAGAGAGATCCTCCTAGAGATCTGACTAGCATTGGACCATAAACATATGAGTGTATTAGATCTAGGATTTCCTTGGATATGTTGTCGCTGCTTGGGAATGGTTTCTTGATATTCTTCCCAAGGGCACATCCTTTGAAAATTCCTTCATGTGTGGATTTCAATTTTGGTATTCCTTCAACCATTTTTCTGGGGAAAGGTAATGCTTGATAATTGATATGAGCGTACCTTCTATGACAAATTTGATTAGGGTTGACTTCATCATGTACTAGAGCTTCTTCATTTTGTTCTAGTAGTCTATACAGATTTCCTTCACGACTTCTTATAACCCTAGCATCTTCTATGCTGGAATTCTTATGCCATGATAACACCTTTCCATCCATGAAGGCTATTCTGTTTCCTTTGTCTTCTAAACATGATATTGATACAAGATTCTTTTCTAAACCAGGTACATATAAAACATTACTTAAGTGAACATGATTACCTGATTCCAACTTGACGGAGGCTTGTCCAAATCCTTCAACGGGGTAAGTGATTTTGTCTTCAAGCTCCACTTTGTACGATGTATTTCTCTCATTTAGATTTGAGAGTCTAGCTTGATCTCTCGTCATGTGCCTAGAATCTCCACTGTCGATTATCCACATATCGTCTTCAATTGTCTCGATAAGTGCTGAGTAGTGTAAATGACTGATTGTTTTACACATGTCTTCGGTTGACTGGTAACTGGTCATGCCTTGATCCAAAACTTCAACTTCGTCATTTCTATCTTTTGAGAGAGCCAAGAGGTGCGTTGAGTTAGGGTGCATCTGAATATCTTATTCTTGGGCGAGATGCTCCATCAAAAGGTGCCAGATCAGAGATTTAGGGTTTCTACAACTGTTTTTTCTAGTAACCCTAGCTGCAGTGTTTTTGGAAGCTACTCCTGCTAGTAACCCTAGCGACAGTTCCTCAACGAGCTCAATATCTAGTGGCTATGCTTCCTTCCAGCATTTTAGGCTGAATGAAGGGGGTGTGGGCCCATAACTTGTTAGAATATAGAATATTGTGCTCATTTTACCATTGACGATACCCTCATCACCCAACCATAGGCTGAAGCCACCCTCCAAGCACCTTGACCTTGACAGAGAAGAGAACCCTGGTAGCAATCCAATAGCCAAGAGAGGCTAATGCTCCAAGAAAGAATAGAACCCAAGATGATCAGATAATCCCACCCAGAGGCTAGCGCACACCTTCCTAGAAACTTGTGCACAAGCTGCAACTACACCTGCGCAAATCCCGTTCACTCTGCAACTGCTGAGATGAGAATAATGAAAACTGGCGCCCTATATTTATAGTAGTCTAAGCAGTTTAACTAGGGCCGACTTCTCCTTCTGGGTATTAATAAATTCATATTAAATATATTTCTGCAGCTGACAACCTGTCTAAGGTTTTCTTCATTTCTTTGCTTCCTTATGGAGTATTCTAATATCCTCATAGGTCACAATAGAGGTTCATACCTCCCGAAGCTACCATAATATTAACACACGTTTCATCAATTGTTACGTTGATTCTTTCCACAAATTTGTTTAATCTTAGATTGTAACACTGGTATGCTTTCCTTGTACTTGAGTAACCAACAAGTATTTCTTTGTCCACATGAGAGTCAAACTTTCCCATTCTCCATCTTCTCTTTTGATTTAGCATTTGCTTCCAAAAACTCTGAAGTGCTTCACATTTGTTGTTCTTCCTTTCCATAGCTCGTAGGAAGTTTTATCAATGTTTTTTCTGAGAATTACTCTATTTTGAATGTGAACTAATGTATGCACTGCCTGTGTCCAAACAATATCTGTCAACTTTGAATCCATTATCATTGTTCAAGCCATCTTGTATTGTCCTGTTCTTTCTTTCAGCAACTCAATTTTGTTGAGGTGTCCTAGTGATGGAGAATTGCCTTTTTATTCCATGATTGTTGCAGTAGTCCATAAATTCCTTTGATTCTCCTCCATTATCCGATCTTAAGCATTTGATTCTTGAATCCATCTCATTTTCAACAATTTCCTTGTAGATCTTGAAGTTTTCAAAAGCTTCTGATTTGTTCTTGAGAAAGCAAATTGCAGTCATTCTTGTATAATCATCAACTAATAACATAAAGTATCTCTCACCTTTTAAGCCTTTTGTTGTAGTTGGTCCAACTAGATTAGTATGCACAATTTTCATTGGTTTTGTTGTTGAATATTCCTTTGATTTGAACCTAGTCTTTGTTTGCTTTCCTTGTTGGCAATGCTTGCATAAAGTGTTGGTTGGTTTCATGATCTAGGGCATTTCTCTGGTTTCTTCTCTTTTGCTGACTTTGACAAGGTTATCAAATTGCATGTAACCCATTCTTATGTGCCATATCCAACTTTCATCTTCATTTCCTAGACAACACTTTTCATTTCCAATTTCGCTTAACACATATATGTTGCTTGAATTTCTTGCAGTTGTAGCGACCAATTTCCCTTAACCTTCTTTTCTTATCTCACACTTTTGTTAATCAAAAGTAACTTTATGACTTTGGTCACACATTTGAATAACATTTAAAAGAATATGTTTCATATCTTCTACTAGTAGAACATTTTCTACCTTTTCATTCTTGTTCCCAATTCAGACTGTGCATTTTCCAATGATTTTGGCTGAATCATCATTTCCGAAGGAGATTGATCCATCTCTTTCCTTTCATAATGTAAGAAACTTATCTCTATCACCTGCCATGTGTTTTGAACATCCACTGCCAACATACCAACCACATTTCTTTTGTTTAGCTTGTAGAGCGACTGTGCATTCTTCATTGTTATTTGATCTTGCTTTCTTATCCATGTCATTTTCTGAGGTTCTTGTTTGTGACTCTGTTGAGGTTCTTTAGGAGGGATTGTCATTCTGCAATTTTTGGCTATGTGTCCAAAATTGTTACATTTGTAACATTTCACTTCAATGCTCAAAGATTCAAACCTGTTGTAACTTCTTCTCTGTGTTTGACTAGATCTTCTTGAATAACCTCTTTGTGTATGGCTCTCAAGGTAGTTATTGTTCCTGTTGTTAGCTCTGCAATTTACAGCTTTATGTCCAAAATTATTACATGCACAACATAAACCAAAAAATATAGTTTGATACCTGATAGTTGAAGATCTTCTGAAAGGAGGTGCTCTTATGCATCCTTCTTCTTCTTGAGACCTATCTATCTGTTGTTGATTCTGAAATCTGAATCTTCTTGGTGGAGGAGTGTCCCTGTAATCTTCCTTGTATATCTTTTTATCCCCTTTGATTGTTTCTGCATAGCGTTTTGGATTTGTTTCTTGCTCTATATTTTTGGAGCTTGATCCCTTTTCTGTTTGATTGTATGCAAGTCTGGACTTGTCAAGATAAGATTTTTGACTGTTGATAATGTCATCCAGAACTTTTGAGTTATTCTGCATATTTTTCTTTTGAATATCCTTTCTTAGTATGACAATCTCTACTTCCAGGTTTCCAATGATCCTATTCTTTCCTTTTAGATTTTCTTTGAATGCTTCTTCAATTCTTTTATGTTCTTCTATTTGAACCTTTAATTTTGTGATCATTTATTCTAGTTCTTGAGTGTCTTTTTTCTTATCTAGTTCTGCTTGTAGTTTCTTGTTTTTCTTCTTTTCTCTTCTGATAACTTCTATGGAACTCATTAATTATTCTTGGAAGTCAACTTCTACCTCTTCAATTTCTTCTTCATATGCTTCTTCAGAGTCTTCTTTATTAGAGTCTTCTACTGCCATGGATAGAACTCTCCTTGTTTCAATGTCACTGACTTCATCTTCATCTAATGATGAGATGTCTTCTTTGGTACAAAATCTTTTCTTGAAAACTTTCTTTGTAATTATTTTACCTTTATATGTTTGTCTGCCTTTGAGTAACCTTCATTATTTCTCTTTTTCTTATGAGGACATTTGTTACCAAAATGACCAATACCATGACAATTAAAACAAATTAAATGAATCTTACCTCTATACGTACCGTTGGTTCCCTTATTCAGTGTTTTGACAAAGTTGGCCACTTCTTCATCTTCTTCCGAGACGCCGTTGTCGCTGCTATATTCTTCTTGTTCCTTTTTCTTTTGCTTTTATCTTTTGGATGCTTTGAAGGCTGCTTCTTTTACATATGGATTTCCCTGTTCAGTTCTCATCTCATATGCTGTGAAGATTCCATGCAGTTTGTCCATGCTTATTGAGTTTAGATTCGATCTTTCTTCTAGTGATGATATCTTAGGGTTGAATCTCATAGGAAGAGATCTTAGTACCTTTTGATAAATTATAGATTCTTCGATTTCTTCTCCTAATACTATGATTGCATTCACTGTTTCATCGACTCATAAGAAGTAGGGTGTGATATCTTCATCTTCCTTCATTTTTAGTTGTTCAAATTGACCTCTGTAAGTTTGAAGCTTTACTGCTTTGACTTTTCAATCTCCTTCATAAATATTTTGAAGCTTGTCCCAAATCTCTTTAGCAGATTTACAATGTGCAACTTTGGTGAATACCATATCATCGAGACCATTCAAAAGTGCATTTTTGGCTTTGGAATTATTCTCACCGAGTTTCACTTCTTTGTCATTTGTTGGTGGAATTGTTGGTGTTGTGTATCCATCTAAAATTGAGTGCCAAAGTTGAAATCCCTGTGCCTATATATATGTCTTCATCCTTATTCTCCAAAAAACATACTTCTGTCCATCAAACTGTGGTATTCCATTTTTATACGAGTTGGTACTCTCCATGATCTACCTTTCAGTGGTTAAACTGATTTATGAAGGAACTTTCTTTGATACCAATTGTTGGATTACTAAGAGGGGGGGTGAATCAGTAAAAGAATAATTATAATATTTTTTCTTCAAATGTTATATCAATGTAGAATTATTATCCAATAATGAGCAATAATAAATAAACAATCACACACAAACACAGTACACCAGTGTTTTATGTGGAAACCCAAATCGGGAGAAAACCACATAATGCTTTTTCTTATATGTCTTGAAGAATTACATTCATTGGAAGCACCAACTTCCTTTGTTTTCCATCTGCAACTAGATGGAGGCTCCAACCCCCTATTTTCTCAGGCTACAACGTGAGGGAAGCTCCAACTCCACAATTATCTAGCTACAACCAGATGGAGGCTACAACCTCCTATGTTCTCCGGCTACAACCAGAAGGTAGATACAACCACCTGTCCTTTCCCTGTCCAACTGCCCTGAAGTAGAAGTAGAATTATGGAACCACTGTCACACCATTACTGTGAGATATACCGTTGTAAACCTATACCAATAAATTTGAATCATGCTTCAACCATGCATCAACCTATACCTCAACCTGTAATCAACCTGTACCATAAACAAGTGCATCAACCATGCACCAACCTGTACCAAACAACCTGTAATCAAACTGTACCATAAACAAGTGCATCCAACCATGTACCAAGTATGTACCAATCATGTGTCAACTACACATCATCTATGAATTATCAATATGTACCAACATCATCAACAATACACCTCATGTATCTGTCAACTCATCAACTACATATCTCAACCATGTACTCAACATGTACCTCAACCAAAAGATCTCATCAATTTCATCATCCAAATATGATTTGTAGCTCTGTAATAGACTTGGTGCATATGATCACATTCCTTCAAACCTTCCTTAAATTTAGAAACAAGAGACTAACATTTTCATCAAAATTTTATCTAGTCTTACATGCCTAGTTTTAGATTAGTCAACAACCCTAACTTGAAGTAATCATAACCGTGAACCTGTAATGTATAAATATTTGAAACTGATACACAATGTTCTTTAGTTTTTTTTATGTAATTACTCTAGGTGTCACTACTTGGAACTTCTCAGAAAAGGAGTTATAGCAAAAATGATGTACCTTGTTGAATTCTGGCTTATTCCTGAGAGTGGCCTTGTAGAGCGTGCTATGCACAAAATATTAGTTGACTTAATCTGAAATTGTTACATAGCATAATAACGAATGTAACCTAACCAAAACATTTGTCTCACTGAATTTGGATCTCTTATGAATAAGTTATGACGTTTCTACCCGAAGCGCTTGTTTTTTACTAGTTTCAGGACTAGCCACAAACCCTATTTTCCACAGCGTGTGACTCCGAAAATAAAATGACCCACAAGATGAATTTTTATCTACAGATACTTGGGTATGTTTTCGCAATATCATATCAATTTCACAGTCTGAATCATTATAGAAAAAAAGTTATAATGAAAATGGTGAGATGATCTATAAATAACATACCTTAGAAAGCACCATCAAAAGAATTTATCCTTCCTTGCATTTCGACCTTCTTCTCTTCACCTTGCCTCCGAAATTAGGCTTAGATATCCTTGGTTACCTCATAAATATATATATATATATTCAATATGCTCAAGTGTAATTAAAATGAGAGAGTCTTGCCTCTTATTTATACTCTCCAAGTAGCTTCCTTAAAAACATCTTCTAGGTCACTTGGCCCACTTTCCTTATTTTAGGGTTAACCCACTTCTAATTTCTCTATTAAATTTATTATTGAAATAATTTATTATTGAACTAATTTATTTTGTATTCATTTTGAATTATAAAACACTCATCACTTCACTTTATTATTTACCTTTTAAAATCTCTTAAACCACTTTGACTACTTTGACATTTTGGGGCTTCTAGATGACATATGAGGGTCCTCCAACTTCGTAAGGCCATAACTCTCAAACCGTGAGGAGTTATGTGACACTTCACATACAACCAGAAATGGAATGACATATACTATCCATCTAGAATATTATTACCTTCAAATATAGCAAAAATGATACAGGTATCCATCAGACAAACTTGGGTCCATTACCCAAACCTGGGTTCTCCAACTTCACATGGTCATAACTCTCTGACCGTCAGAAGTTATGTGACGTTCTACATACCACCAGAAATGGCATGAAAATCATTATCCATCTAGAATAGTTTCCCTGAAAAATTCACTGTCCTTTATCTAATTATTTTACAATTAAGCATGTGTTCTCTTACTCCACAAAGTGTCTTCCCGTGAGGGATTTCACCATAAGTGGACCACTTTGGAGTTCATCCATATTTACTTCTTATCAACCATGAAAAAAAAATAATGAGTCATATTTATATAAAAAACCCTTGGGTCCATTACCCAAACCTTTGTGCTACGGGGCTTTCTTCAAGGATTGACATCAATGACAACCAACCTTAATCAACAATCTCCTCCTTTGGCATTGATGGAAACACTTTGATGCAATACTAAAATCATGTCACTCATGCTCCTGTTGGAACCATGCCTCCATCCTCTGCATCTGATAAATCTGCCTCTATCCTCTGCATCTGATAAATCTCTCCCCCTTTATCATCAATGACAAATGTATCTTTCCATATGGGGCTGCTCCCCTTGACTGAACTGTCCTCTTATGGTGCTTCCTCATGTACCTCTAAGACATATAAGATAAGAATTCAAAAAATGTTCAAAAAACATTCATTTTGGCGTAGAAATAACTCCAAGTCTTTGGCGAAGATAGTCAAAGGCTTCCCGTGGAAGTGGTTTTGTAAAGATGTCTGCCACTTTTTCTTTTGTGCCCACATACTCAACTCTGATGTTCTTTTCTGCAATCTGTTCCTGTAGAAAGTGATACTTGATTGAAATGTGCTTCCTCTTGGAGTGCATCACCGGGTTTTTTTGAGATACTCATGGCACTTGTATTATCACAATATATTGGAATGGGCTCATCATACTCAACCTGCATATATGTCAAATTTTGTTTCATCCAAAGAACCTATGTACAACATGTTGCTGCTGCAATATACTCTGCCTCAGCTGTAGATAGGGATACTAATGATTGTTTCTTTCTTAGCCATGATACCAAACACTTACTTAAGTAGAACACTGATCCATTGGTGCTTCGTCAGTCATCAATACAACCCGCCCAATCTACATCTGTGTAGGCAATAAGTGATAGATCTTTTCCTTTTGGATACCATAATCCAAACTCTTCTGTTCCTTTGAGATATATGAAGATCCTCTTTATTGCTAATACATGTGACTCCTTTGGTGCTACTTGAAATCATGCCACCTGTCCAACTGCCTGCATTACATCTGGCCTGGATGCTATCACATATAGTAGGCTGCCAATCATTGACCTGTATTGCCTCTCATCTGTAGACCTTGAATCATCATCTTTGCTCAACTTACAACTAGTTTGTATGTGAGTGATAACTGGTTTGCAATCTTCCATTCCGAACCTCTTTAACATTTCTCTGATATACTTAGTTTGAGAAATAAAAATTCTTTGGTTTCTTTGATGTATCTGAAGTCCCAAAAATAAAGATAGTTCTCCAAGTAACAACATTTCAAATTCATTTTGCATGTCTTTTGAAAATTTCTGGCTTAACCTGTCATCATCACTACCAAAAATAATATCATCAACATAAAATTCAATTAATAAAATATTACCTTGAATTACCTTGATGTAGAGGTTGTTGTCTGCACTTCCTTTTCTGAACCCTACCTACTGCAGATACTTATCTAGTCTGGAGTACCATGCTCTAGGAGCCTGTTTTAGGCCATACAAGGTCTTATTTAATTTACATAGATAGTCTGTGTTCTCTGACAACTGAAATCCCTCTGGTTGTTCAATGTACACTTCTTCTTCAAGTTTCCCATTTAGAAAAATTGATTTTATATCCATCTGATATACTTTAACATTTTTGGAGAATGCATAAGCTAAAAGAAAACAGATTGCTTCCATTCTTGCAACTGGGAAAATGTTTCTTCAGATTCGATTCCTTCAATCTGTGCATATCCTTTACATACCAATCTTGCTTTGTTCCTTGTAACATGTCCATCTTCATTCAATTTATTATTGAAATCCCATTTTGTCCCAATCACATTCTTATTCTTTGGTCTTGGAACCAATTCCCAAGTGTCATTTTTCTCTATTTGATCCAATTCTTCATCCATGGCCTTATTCCAAAATTCATCCTTGTTGACTTCTTCAAAACAATTTGGTTCAATTGTAGATAAGAGTTCTAGTTGTGTTTGTTCTGGTGAACGGATTTTTCTTATAGTCTTAACTACTGCATCTTTTTTTCCAATAATCTGATCTGAAGGATGATTCTTCTGTACTCATTTGCTAAGTGTCTTTGGAGATACTTGCTGAACTTTCTCTTATGCTTCTGTCGGATTCTCTTCATCTTCATCTTCCTCTTCCTCTTCTACTTCTTTTTCATCTTCTTCTTCTAAAAGTTGTTCCATTGATTTGTTTTATTCTTCCTTTGATTCTGGTCTGCCTATTTCATTAATTGTTACGTTTATGCTTTCCACAACTTTGTTTAATCTTAGATTGTAACACTTGTATGCTTTCCTTGTACTTGAGTAACCAACAAGTATTCATTTTTCCACACGAGAGTCAAACCTTCTTATTCTGTCACTTTCTCTTTTGATGTAGCATTTTCTTCCAAAAACTTTGAAGTGCTTCACATTTGTTGGTCTTCCTTTCCATAGCTCGTAGGGAGTTTTATCAGTGTTGTTTCTGAGCATTACTCTGTTTTGAATGCGAAATGATGTATGCAGTTCCTGTGTCCAAAAAATATCTGTCAACTTTGAATCCATTATCATTGTTTGAGCCATTTCTTGTATTGTCCTGTTCTTTCTTTCAACAAATCCATTCTGTTGAGGTGTCCTAGCGATGGAGAATTGCCTTTTTATTCCATGATTTCTACAGTAGTCCATAAATTCCTTTGAGGTGAATTCTCCTCCATTATCCGATCCTAAGCATTTGATTCTTGAATCCATCTCATTTTCAACCATTTCCTTGTAGATCTTGAAGTTTTCAAAAGCTTTTGATTTGTTCTTGAGAAAGCAAACTACAATCATTCTTGTATAATCATTAATAACATAAAGTATCTCTCACCTTTTAATCCTTTTGTTGTAGTTGGTCCAACTAGATCAATATGCACAATTTCTAGTGGTTTTGTTGTTGAATATTCCTTTGATTTGATCCCAGTCTTTGTTTACTTTCCTTGTTGGCAATGCTTGCATAAAGTGTTGGTTGGTTTCGTGATCTGGAGTATTTCTATGACTACTTCTCTTTTTATGACATTGAAAAGGTTATCAAAATGCATGTGACCCATTCTTATGTGCCATAGCCAACTTTCATCTTCATTTCCTAGACAACACTTTTCATTTCCAATTCGCTTAACACATATATGTTTCTTGAATTTCTTGCAGTTGTAGCAACCAATTTCAGTGAACCTTCTTTTCTTATCTCACACTTTTGTGAATCGAAAGTAACTTTATGACCATGGTCACACATTTGAATCACACTTAAAAGATTATGTTTCATGTCTTCTACTAGTAGAACATTTTCTACCTTTTCATTCTTGTTCCCAATTCGGATTGTGCCTTTTCCCATGATTTTGGATGAATCATCATTTCCGAAGGAGACTGATCCATCTCTTTCCTTTCGTAATGTAAGAAACTTCTCTATATAACCTGTCATGTGTTTTGAACATCCACTGTCAACATATCAACCACGTTTCTTTTGTTTAGCTTGTAGAGCGACTGTGCATTCTTCATTGCTATAATGATCTTGCTTTCTTATCCATGTCATTCTCTGAGGTTCTTCTTTGTGATTCTGTTGAGGTTCTTTAGGAGGGACTATAATTCTGCAATTTTTGGCTATGCATTCAAAATTGTTACATTTGTAACATTCCACTTCAGTGCTCAAAGATTCAAACCTGTTGTAACTTCTTCTCTGTGTTTCACTAGGTCTTCTTGAATAACTCCTTTGTGTATGGCTCTCAAGGTAGTTATTGTTCCTATTGTTAGCTCTGCAATTTATAGCTTTATGTCCAAAATTATTACATGCATAACATAAACCAAAAAATATAGTTTGATACCTAGTAGTTGAATATCTTCTGAAAGTAGGTGCTCTTATGAATCCTTCTTCTTCTTGAGGCCTGTCTATCTGTTGTTGATTATGAAATCTAAATCTTCTCGGTGGAGGAGTGTCCCTATAATCTTCCTTGTATATCTTTTTATCCCATTTGATTGTTTCTGCATAGCTTTTTGGATTTGTTTCTTGCTCTGTTGTTTTGGAGCTTGATCCCTTTTCTGTTTGATTGGATCCAAGTCTGGACTTGTCAAGATGAGATTTTTGACTGTTGATAATGTCATCCAGAACTTTTGAGTTATTCTACATAGTTTTCTTTTGAATATCCTTTGTTAGTGTGACAATCTCTGCTTCTAGGTTTCCAATGATTATGTCCGTTCCTTCTAGCTGTTCTTTGAGTGCTTCTTCAATTTTTGAGATGATCTGTAAATAATATACCTTAGAAAGCACCATCAAAAGAATTTATCCTTCCTTGCATTTCGGCCTTCTTTTCTTCACCTTCCCTCAAAAATTCGGCTTAGATATCCTTGGTTACCTCATAAACCTATAGATATTCAATACGCTCAAGTGTAATTAAAATGAGAGAGACTTGCCTCTTATTTATGCTCTTCAAGTAGCTTCCTTAAAAACATCTTCTAGGTCACTTGGCCCACTTTCCTTATTTTAGGGTTAACCTACTTCTAATTTTTCCATTAAATTTATTATTGAAATAATTTATTTTGTATTCACTTTGAATTATAAAACACTTATCACTTCACTTTATTATTTACCTTTTAAAATCTCTTAAACCATTTTGACTACTTTGATTTTTTAGGGCTTCTAGATGATATATGAGGGTCCTCCAACTTCGTAAGGCCATAACTCTCAAACCGTGAGGAGTTATGTGACATTCCACATACAACCAGAAATGGAATGACATGTACTATCCATCTAGAATATTATTACCTTCAAATATAGAAAAAATCATACCGTTATCCATCAAACAAACTTGGGTCCATTACTCAAACCTAGGTTCTCTAACTTCACATGGTCATAACTCTCTAATAGTGAGGAGTTATGTGATGGTCTAGATACCACCAGAAATGGCATGACAAGCACTATCCATCTAGGATAGTTTCCCTGAAAAATTCACTATTCTTCATCTCATTATTCCACAATTAAGCATGGGTTCTCTTACTCCACAAAGCGTCTTCCCGTGAGGGATTTCTCCATAAGGGGACCACTTTGGAGTTCATCCATATTTACTTCTTATAAACCATGAAAAAACAATAATGAGTCATATTTACATAAAAAACTCTTGGGTCCATTACCTAAACCTTTGTGCTACGGGGATTTCTTCAAGGGTTGACATCAATAACAACCAACCTTAATCAACAATCTCCCCCTTTGGCATTGATGGAAACACTCTGATGCAACACTGAAATCATATCACTCATTCTCCCCCTAGAACCATGCCTTTGTCCTCTGCATCTGATAAATCTGTCTCTGTCCTCTGCATCTGATAAATCTCTCCCCCTTTGTCATCAATGGAAAATGTATCTTTCCATCTGAGGCTGCCCCCCTTGACTGAACTGTCCTCTTATGGTGCTTCCTCATGTACATCTAAGACATATAAGATAAGTATTCAAAAAATATTAAAAAAACATTCATTTTGGCGTAGAAATAACTCCAAGTCTTTGGCGAAGATAGTCAAAGGCTTCCCGTGGAAGTGGTTTTGTAAAGGCCACTTGTTCATTTGTGCCCACATACTCAACTTTGATGTTCTTTTCTGCAACTTGTTCTTGTAGAAAGTGATACTTGATTGGAATGTGCTTCTTCTTGGAGTGCATCACCGGGTGTTTTTGAGATACCGATGACACTTGTATTATCACAATATATTGGAATGGGCTCATCATACTCAACCTGTATATCTGTCAAAGTTTGTTTTATCTAAAGAACTTGTGTACAACATGTTGTTGCTTCAATATACTCTGCCTTGGCTGTAGATAGATATAATGATGATTGTTTGTTGCTTAGCCATGATACCAAACACTCACCTAAGTAGAACGCTGATCCACTGGTGTTTCATCTGTCATCAATACAACCTGCTCAATCTGCATTTGTGTAGGCAATAAGTGATAGATATTTTCCTTTTGGATACCATAATCCAAACTCTTCTGTTCCTTTGAGACACCTGAAGATCCTCTTTACTGCTAATACATGTGATTCCTTTGGTTCTACTTAAAATCGTGCCGCCTGTCCAACTGCCTGCATTACATCTGGTCTGGATATTGTCACATATAGTAGGCTATCAATCATTGACCTGTATTGTCTCTCATCTGTAAACTTCGAATCATCATCTTTGCTCAACTTACATTTGGTTTGCATGGGAGTGATAACTGATTTGCAATCTTCCATTCCGAATCTCTTTAGCATTTGTCTGATATACTTGGTTTGAGAAATAAAAATTTCTTGGTTTCTTTGACGTATCTAAAGTCCTAGAAAGAAGGATAGTTATCCAAGTAACGACATTTCAAATTCATTCGGCATGTCTTTTGCAAATTTATGGCTTAACCTGTCATCATCACTACCAAAAATAATATCATCAACATAAACTTCAATTAAAATATTACCTTGGTGTAGAGATTGTTGTCTGCACTTCCTTTTCTGAACCGTACCTACTACAGATACTTATCCAATCTTGAGTACCATGCTCTAGGAGCCCATTTTATACCATACAAGGTCTTCTTTAATTTACACACATAGTCTGTGTTCTTTGACAACTGAAATCCTTCTAGTTTTTCAATGTAGACTTCTTCTTCAAGTTCCCCATTCAGAAAAGTTGATTTTACGTCCATCTGATATACTTTAACATTTTTGGAGCATGCATAATCTAAAATCAAACGGATCGCTTCCATTCTTGCAACTGGGGAAAATGTCTCTTCAAAGTCGATTCCTTCAATCTGTGCATATCCTTTACATACCAATCTAGCTTTGTTCCTTGTAACCTGTCCATCTTCATTCAATATATTCCTGAAAACTCATTTTGTCCCGATCACATTCTTATTTTTTGGTCTTGGAACCAATTCCCAAGTGTCATTTTTCTCTATTTGATCCAATTCTTCATCCATGGCCTTATTCCAAAGTTCATTCTTGTTGAATTCTTCAAAACTGTTTGGTTCAATTGTAGATAAGAGTGTTAGGTGTGTTTTTTCCGGTGAACGGATTTTTCTTCTAGTCTCAACTCCTGCATCTTTGTTTCCAATAATCTAATCTGAAAGATGATTCTCCTGTACTCGTTTGCTAGGTGTCTTTGGAGACACTTGCTAAACTTGCTCTTCTGCTTCTGTCGGATTCTCTTTATTTTCATCTTCCTCTTCTACTTCTTTTTCATCTTCTTCTTCGAAAAATTGTTCCATTGATTTGTTTTATTCTTCCTTTGATTTTGGTCAGCCTGTTTTATCAATTATTACATTGATGTTTTCCACAACTTTGTTTAATCTTAGATTGTAACACTTGTATTCTTTCCTTGTACTTGAGTAACCAACAAGTATTCCTTTGTTCACACAAGAGTCAAACTTTCCCATTCTGCCATCTTCTCTTTTGATGTAGCATTTTCTTCCAAAAACTCCGAAGTGCTTCACATTTGCTGGTCTTCCTTTCCATAGCTTGTAGGTATTTTTATCAGTGTTGTTTCTGAGCATTACTTTATTTTGAATGTGAACTGATGTATGCACTGCCTGTGTCCAAAAAATATCTGTCAATTTTGAAGCTATTATCATTGTTCGAGCCATTTCTTGTACTGTCCTGTTCTTTCTTTCAGCGACTCCATCCTGTTGAGGTGTCTTAGCGACAGAGAATTGTATTTCTATTCCATGATTGTTGCAGTAGTCCATAAATTCCTTTGAGGTGAATTCTACTCCATTATCCGATCTTGAGTATTTGATTCTTGAATCCATCTCATTTTCAACCATTTCCTTGTAGATCTTGAAGTTTTCAAAATCTTCTGATTTGTTCTTGAGAAAACAAACTTCAGTCATTCTTGTATAATCATCAACTAATAACATAAAGTATCTCTCACCTTTTAAGCCTTTTGTTTTAGTTGGTCCAACTAGATCAATATGCACAATTTCCAGTGGTTTTGTTGTTGAATATTCTTTTGATTTGAACCTGATCTTTGTTTGCTTTCCTTGTTGGCAATGCTTGCATAAAGTGTTGGTTGGTTTCATGATCTGTGACATTTCTTTGATTGCTTCTCTTTCGCTGACTTTGACAAGGTTATAAAAATGCATGTGACCCATTCTTATATGCCATAGCCAAATTTCATCTTCATTTCCTAGACAACACTTTTCATTTCCAATTTCGCTTAACACATATATGTTGCTTGAATTTCTTGCAGTTGTAGAGACCAATTTCCCTGAATCTTCTTTTCTTATCTCACACTTTTGTGAATCTAAAGTAACTTTATGAAATTGGTCACACATTTGAATCACATTTAAAATATTATGTTTCATATCTTCTACTAGTAGAACATTTTCTTCCTTTTCATTCTTGTTCAGAATTTAGACTGTGCCTTTTCCCATGATTTTAGCTGAATCATCATTTCCAAAAGAGACTGATCCACCTCTTTCCTTTTGTAATGTAAGAAACTTGTCTCTATCACCTATCATGTGTTTAGAACATCCACTGTCAACATACCAACCACGTTTCTTCTGTTTAGCTTGTAGAGCGACTGTGTATTCTTCATTACTATACTGATCTTGCTTTCTTATCCATGCCATTTTCTGAGGTTCTTGTTTGTGACTCTGTTGAGGTTCTTTAGGAGGGACTATAATTCTGCAATTTTTGGTCATGTGTCCAAAATTGTTACATTTGTAACATTCCACTTCAGTGCTCAAAGATTCAAACTTGTTGTAACTTCTTCTCCGTGTTTCACTAGGTCTTCTTGAATAACCCCTTTGTGTATGGCTCTCAAGGTATTTATTGTTCCTGTTGTTAGCTCTGCAATTTACAACTTTATGTCCAAAATTATTACATGCATAACATAAACCAAAAAATATAGTTTGATACCTAATAGTTGAAGATCTTCTGAAAGGAGGTGCTTTTATGAATTCTTCTTCTTCTTGAGGCTTGTATATTTATTGTTGATTATGAAATCTGAATCTTCTCAGTGGAGGAGTGTCCTTGTAATCTTCCTTGTATATCTTTTTATCCCCTTTGATTGTTTCTGCATAGCTTTTTAGATTTGTTTCTTGCTCTGTTGTTTTGGAGCTTGATCCCTTTTCTGTCTGATTTTATCCAAGTTCGGACTTGTCAAGATGAGATTTTTTACTGTTGATAATGTCATCCAGAACTTTTGAGTTATTCTGCATATTTTTCTTTTGAATATCCTTTCTTAGTGTGACAATCTTTGCTTCTAGGTTTTCAATGATCCTGTCATTTCCTTCTAGCTATTCTTTGAGTGCTTCTTCAATTCTTTTATCTTCTTCTGTTTGAACCTTCAATTTTGTAATCATTTGTTGTAGTTTTTGAGTGTCTTTTTTCTTATCTAGTTCTGCTTGTAGTTTCTTGTTTTTCTTCTTTTCTCTTCTGATAACTTCTATGGCTCTCATTAATTATTCTCGGAAGTCAACTTCTACCTCCTATATTTCTTCTTCAATTTTCTCTTCATATGCTTTTTCAGAGTCTTCTACTGCCATGAATAAAACTCTGCTTGTTTCACTGTCACCGACTTCATCTTCATCTGATGATGAGATGTCTTCTTTGGTGCAAAAGATTTTATTGAAAAATTTCTTTGTAGTTCTTTTACCTGTATATGTTTGTCTGTCTTTTGAGTAACCTTCATCATTTTTCTTTTTCTTATGAGGATATTTGTTAGAAAAATGACCAATATCATCACAATTAAAACAAATTAAAGGAAGCTTACCTCTATACCGACCGTTGGTTCCCTTCTTCAGTCTTTTGACGAAGTTGGCCACTTCTTCATCATCTTCCGAGATGTCACTGCTGTTGCTATATTCTTCTTGTTCCTTTTTCTTTTTCTTTGATATTTTGGATGCTTTGAAGGCTGCTTGTTTTACATCTGGATTTTCCTGTTCAATTTTCATCTCATATGCTGTGAATATTCCATGCAGTTCGTCCATGCTTATATAGTTTAGATCCGATCTTTCTTCTAGTGCTGATATCTTAGGGTTGAATCTCATAGGAAGAGATCTTAGTACCTTTTGAACAATTACAGATTCTTCGATTTTTTCTCGCAATCCTATGATTGCATTCACTATTTCATTGACTCGTAAGAAGTAGGTTGTGATATCTTCATATTCCTTCATTTTTAATTGTTCGAACTGACCTCTGTAAGTTTGAAGCTTTGCTGCTTTGACTTTTGAATCTCCTTCATAAATATTTCGAAGCTTGTCCCAAATCTCTTTAGCAGATTTACAATGTGCAACTTTGGTGAATACCGGATCACTGAAACCATTCAAAAGTGCATTTTTGTCTTTGGAATTATTCTCATTGAGTTTCATTGCTTTGTGATTTGTTGGTGGAACTGTTGGTGCTGTGTATCCATCTACAATTCATTACCAAACTTGAAATCCTTGTCCTTGTATATATTTCGTCATCCTTATGCTACAAAAAACATACTTCTATCCATCAAACTGTGGTATTCTGTTTTTATATGAGTTGGTACTCTCCATGATCTACCTTTCAGTGGTTAAACTAATTTCTGAAGGAACCTGCTCTGATACAAATTGTTGGATTACTGAGAGGGGGGTGAATAAGTAATAACATAATTATATTCTAGTTTCTTCAAATGTTATATCAATGTAGAATTATTATCCAATAATGAGCAGTAAGAAATAAAAAATCACACACATACACAGTACACCAATGTTTTACGTGGAAACCGAAATCAGGAGAAAACCACATAATGTTTTGTCTTATATGTCTTGAAGAATTATATTCATTGGAAGCACCAACTTTCTTTGTTTTCCAGCTGCAACTGCAAGGAGGCTCCAACTCCCTAGTTTATCAGGCTACAACCTAAGGGAAGCTCCAACTCCCCAATTATCTGACTACAACCAGAAGGAGGCTACAACCTCCTATGTTCTCCGGCTACAACCGAAAGGTGGCTACAACCACCTGTCCTTGCCCCGTTGAACTGCCCTAAAGTAGAAGTAGAATGATGAAACCACTGTCACACTATCACTGTGAGATATACCACTGTAAACCTATACCAATAAATCTGAATCATACATCAACCATGCATCAACCTGTACCTCAACCCGTAATCATTTTATACCATAAACAAGTGCATCAACCATGCACCAACCTGTACCAAACAACCTGTAATCAACCTGTACCATAAACAAGCGCATCTAACCATGTACCAAGTATGTACCAATCATGTGTCAAATACTCAACAACTATGACTTATCAATATGTACCAACATCATCAACTATACACCTCATGTATGTGTCAACTCATCAACTACTTGTCTCAACCATGTACTCAACATGTACTTCAACCAAAATCCCTCATCAATTTCATCATCCAAATCTGATTTGTAGCTCTGTAATAGACCTGGTGTATATGATCACATTCCTGCAAACCTTCCTTAACTTTAACAACAAGAGATTAGCATTTTCATCAAACTTTTCTTTAGTCTTGCATGCCTAGTTTTGGATTAGTCAACAACCCTAACTTGAAGTAATCATAACTTTGAACCTGTAATATATAAAGATATGAAATTGATACAAAATTTTCTTCAGTTTTTTTAATGCAATTACTCTAAGAGTAACTACTTGAAACCTCTCAGAAAATGAGTTATAGCAAAAATGACATACCTTTCTAAATTCTGGCTTATTCTGGAGAATGACCTTGTAGAGCGTGCCCCACATAACATATTCATTGAATTTATCTGAAAATGTTACACAACATATTAATAATTGTACCCTAACCAACACATTTGATCTCACTGAATTTGGATCTGTTATGAAGAAGTTATGACATATTTACCCGAAACACTTGTTTTTGACTAGTTTCAGGACTAGCCACAAACCCTATTTTCCACGGTGTGTAACGCCCAAAATACAACGACCCAAAAGTTGAATTTTTTACCACAAATACTTTGGTATGTTTTCACAATGGAATATCAATTTTACAGTCTGAATCCTTATAGAAAAAAAGTTATAACGAAAATGGTAAGATGATCTGTAAATAACATACCTTAGAAAGCACCATCAAAATAATTTATCCTTCCTTGCATTTAAGCCTTCTTTTTTTCACCTTCCCTTAGAAAGTTGGCTTAGATATCCTTGGTTAACTCAGAAACCTATATATATTCAATATGCTCAAGTGTAATTAAAATGAGAGAGCCTTGCCTCTTATTTATGGTCTCCAAGTAGCTTCCTTCAAAACATCTTCTAGGTCACTTGGCCCACTTTCCTTAAAAACACTCATCACTTCAATTTATTATTTACCTTTTAAAATATTATAAACCACTTTGACTACTTTGACCTTTTGGGGCTTCTAAATGACATATGAGGGTCCTCTAACTTCGTAAGGCCGTAACTCTCAAACCGTGAGGCGTTATGTGACATTCCACATACAACCAGAAATAAAATGACATGTACTATCGATCTAGAATATTATTACCTTCAAATATAGCAAAACTCATACCATTATCCATCAAGAAAACTTGTGTCCATTACCCAAACCTTGGTTCTCCAACTTCACATGGTCATAACTCTCTAACCGTGAGGAGTTATGTGACGTTCTAAATACCACTGGAAATTGAATGACAAGCACTATCCATCTAGGACAGTTTCCCTGAAAAATTCATCGTCCTTCATCTTATTATTCCGCAATTAATTATGGGTTTTCTTACTCAGCAAAGCATCTTCCCGTGAGGGCTTTAACCATAAGGGGACCACTTTGGAGTTCATCCATATTTACTTCTTATCAACCATGACAAAGCAATAATGAGTCATATTTACATTAAAAACTCTTGGGTCCATTACCCAAACCTTTGTGCTACGAGGCTTTCTTCAAGGGTTGACACCAATAACAACCAACCTTAATCAACAATCTCCCCCTTTGGCATTAATGGAAACACTCTGATGCAATACTGAAATCATATCACTCATGCTCCCCCTAGAACCATGCCTCTATCCTCTACATCTGATAAATCTTTCCCCCTTTGTCATCAATGGAAAAGGTATCTTTCCATTTGAGGCTGCTCCCACTGATTGAACTTCCCTCTTATCGTGCTTCCTCATGTACATCTAAGACATATAATATAAGCATTCAAAAAGCATTCAAAAAACATTTATTTTGGTGTGGAAATAACTCCAAGTCTTTGACGAAGATAGTCAAAGGATTCCCATGGAAGTGGTTTTGTAGAGATGTCTGCCACTTGTTCTTTTGTGCCCACATACTCAACTCTGATATTCTTTTCTGCAACATGTTCCCATAGAAAGTGATACTTGATTGGAATGTGCTTCCTCTTGGAGTGCATCACCGGGTGTTTTTAAGATACTGATGGCACTTGTATTATCACAATATATTAGAATGGGCTCATCATACTCAACTTGTATATCTGTCAAAGTTTTTTTCATCCAAAGAACTTGTGTACAACATGTTGTTGCTGCAATATACTCTACCTCGACTGTAGATAGAGATACTAATGATTGTTTCTTGCTTATCCATGATACCAAACACTCACTTAAGTAGAACACTGATCCACTGGTGCTTCGTCAGTCATCAATACAACCTGCTCAATATGCATCTGTGTAGGCAATAAGTGATAGATCTTTTCCTTTTGGATACCATAATCCAAACTCTTCTATTCCTTTGAGATATCTGAAGATCCTCTTTACTGCTAATACATGTGATTCCTTTGGTGCTTCTTGAAATCGTGCCACCTGTCCAACTTCCTACACTACATCTGGTCTGGATACTGTCACATATAGTAGGTTGCCAATCATTGACCTATATTTCCTCTCATCTGTAGACTTCGAATCATCATCTTTTCTCAACTTACAACTGGTTTGCATGGGAGTGATAACTGGCTTGCAATCTTCCATTCTGAACCTCTTTAGAATTTCTCTGATATACTTGGTTTGAGAACTGAAAATTTCTTGGTTGCTTTGACGTATCTGAAGTCCTAGAAAGAAGGATAGTTCTCCAAGTAACAACATTTCAAATTCATGTTGCATGTCTTTTGCAAATTTATGGCTTAACTTGTCATCATCACTACCAAAAATAATATCATCAACATAAACTTCAATTAATAAAATATTACCTTGACTTACCTTGATATAGAGGTTGTTGTCTGCACATCCTTTTTTGAACCTTACCTATTGCATATACTTATCCAGTCTGGACTACCATGCTCTAGGAGCCTGTTTTAGACCATACAAAGTCTTCTTTAATTTACACACATAGTCTATGTTCTCTAACAACTGAAATCCTTCTGGTTGTTCAATGTAGACTTCTTCTTCAAGTTCCCCATTCAGAAAAGTTGATTTTACGTCCATATGATATACTTTAACATTTTTGGAGCATGCATACGCTAAAAGAAAATGAATTGCTTCCATTATTGCAACTGGGGAAAATGTCTCTTCAAATTTGATTCCTTCAATCTGTGCATATCCTTTACATACCAATCTAGCCTTGTTCCTTGTAACCTGTCCGTCTTCATTCAATTTATCCCTGAAAACCCATTTTGTCCTGATCACATTCTTATTCTTTGGTTTTGGAACCAATTCCCAAGTGTCATGTTTCTCTATTTGATCCAATTCTTCATCCATGGAATTATTCCAAAATTCATCCCTGCTGGCTTCTTCAAAACAGTTTGGTTCAATTGTAGATAAGAGTGCTAGGTGTGTTTGTTCTGGTGAACAGATTTTTCTTCTAGTCTCAACTCTTGAATATTTGTTTCCAATAATATGATCTGAAGGATGATTCTTTTGTACTCGTTTGCTAGGTGTATTTGGAGATACTTGTTGAACTTGCTCTTCTGCTTCTGTCAGATTCTCTTCATCGTCATCTTCCTCTTCTACTTCTTTTTCATATTCTTCTTTGAAAAGTTGTTCCATTGATTTGTTTTATTCTTCCTTTGATTCTGGTCTGTCTGTTTCATAATTGTTACATTGATGCTTTCCACAACTTTGTTTAATCTTAGATTGTAACACTTGTATGCTTTCCTTGTACTGGAGTAACCAACAAGTATTCCTTTGTCCACACGAGAGTCAAAATTTCTCATTCTGCCATTTTCTCTTTTGATGTAGCATTTGCTTCCAAAAACTCTGAAGTGCTTCACATTTGTTGGCCTTCCTTTCCATAGCTCATAGGGAGTTTTATCAGTGTTGTTTTTGATCATTAATATGTTTTTAATGTGAACTGATGTATGCACTATCTGTGTTCAAAAAATATATGTAACTTTGTATCCATTATCATTGTTCGAGCCATTTCTTGCATTGTCCTGTTCTTTCTTTCAACAACTTCATTCTGTTGAGGCGTCCTAGCAACGGAGAATTGTATTTTTATTCCATGATTTCTACAATAGTCCATAAATTCCTTTGAGGTGAATTCTCCTCCATTTTTCGATTTTAAGCATTTGATTCTTTATTCCATTTCATTTTCAACCATTTCCTTGTAGATCTTGAAGTTTTCAAAAGATTTTGATTTGTTCTTGAGAAAACAAACTACATTCATTCTTGTATAACCATCAACTAATAACATAAAGTATCTCTCACCTTTTAATCCTTTTGTTGTAGTTGGTCCAACTAGATCAGTATGCACAATTTCCAGTGGTTTTGTTGTTGAATATTCATTTGATTTGAACCCGGTCTTTGTTTGCTTTCCTTGTTGGCAATGCTTGCATAAAGTGTTGGTTGGTTTCGTGATCTGGGGCATTTCTCTGACTACTTCTCCTTTGTTGAATTTGACAAGGTTATCAAAATGCATGTGACCCATTCTTATGTGCCATAGCCAACTTTCATCTTCATTTCCTAGACAACACTTTTCATTTCCAATTTCGCTTAACACATATATGTTGCTTGAATTTTTTATCTCACACTTTTGTGAATCGAAAGTAACTTTATGACCTTGGTAACACATTTGAATCACACTTAAAAGATTATGTTTCATATCTTCTACTAGTAGAACATTTTCTTCCTTTTCATTCTTGTTCCCAATTCAGACTGTGCCTTTTCCAATGATTTTAGTTGAATCATCATTTTCGAAGGAGACTGATCCATATCTTTCCCTTCGTAATGTAAGAAACTTGTCTCTATCACCTGTCATGTGTTTTGAACATCCACTGTAAAAATACCAACCATGTTTCTTCTGTTTAGCTTGTAGAGTGACTGTGCATTGTTCATTGCTATACTGATCTTGCTTTCTTATCCATATCATTTTCTGAGGTTCTTGTTTGTGACTCTGTTGAGGTTCTTTAGGAGGGACTGTCATTATGCAATTTTTGGTTGTGTGTCCAAAATTGTTACATTTGCAACATTCCACTTCAGTGCTCAACGATTCAAACCTGTTGTAACTTCTTCTCTATGTTTCACTAGGTCTTCTTGAATAACCCCTTTGTGTATGGCTCTCAAGGTAGTTATTGTTCTTGTTGTTAGCTCTGCAATTTATAGCTTTATGTCCAAAATTATTACATGCACAACATAAACCAAAAAATATAGTTTGATACCTAGTAGTTGAAGATCTTCTGAAAGGAGGTTCTCTTATGAATCCTTCTTCTTCTTGAGGCTTGTCTATCTATTGTTGATTCTAAAATCCGAATCTTCTCGGTGGAGGAGTGTCCCTGTAATATTCCTTGTATATATTTTTATCCCCTTTGATTTTTTCTGCATAGCTTTTTTGATTTGTTTCTTGCTCTGTTGTTTTGGAGCTTGATCCCTTTTCTGTCTGATTGTTTCCAAGTCCGGACTTGTCAAGATGAGATTTTTGACTGTTGATAATGTCATCCAGAACTTTTGAGTTATTCTGCATATTTTTATTTTGAATATCCTTTGTTAGTGTGACAATCTCTGCTTCCAGGTTTCCAATGATCCTGTCCTTTCCTTCTAGTTGTTCTTTGAGTGCTTCTTCAATTCTTTTATCTTCTTCTATTTGAACCTTCAATTTTGTAATCATTTGTTCTAGTTCTTGAGTGTCTTTTTTCTTGTCTAGTTCTGCTTGTAGTTTCTTGTTTTTCTTCTTTTCTCTTCTGATAACTTCTATGGCACTCATTAATTCTTCTCGGAAGTCAACTTATACCTCTTCAATTTCTTATTCATATGCTTCTTTGGAATCTTATTTATCAGAGTCTTCTACTGCCATGAATATAACTCTATTTCATTGTCACTGACTTCATCTTCATCTGATGATGAGATGTCTTCTTTGGTGCAAAATATTTTCTTGAAAACTTTCTTTGTAGTTCTTTTACCTTTATATGTTTGTCTGAATTTTGAGTAACCTTCATCATTTCTCTTTTTCTTATGAGGACATTTGTTAGAAAAATGACCAATACCATCACAATTAAAACAAATTAAAGGAATCTTACCTCTATACCTACCGTTGGTTCCCTTGTTCAGTATTTTGACGAAGTTGGCCACTTCTTCATCATCTTCCGAAACATCGCTGCTATTGCTATATTCTTCTTGTTCCTTTTTATTTTGCTTTGATCTTTTGAATGATTTGAAGGTTGTTTCTTTTACATCTGGATTTTTCTGTTCAGTTCTCATCTCATATGCTGTGAAGATTCCATGCAGTTCGTCCATGCTTATAGATTTTAGATTCGATCTTTCTTCTAGTGCTGATATCTTAGGGTTGAATCTCATAGGAAGAGATCTTAGTACCTTTTGAAAAATTATAGATTCTTCGATTTCTTCTCCCAATCCTATGATTGCATTCACTGTTTCATCAACTTGTAAGAAGTAGGCTGTGATATCTTCATCTTTCTTCATTTTTAGTTGTTGGAACTGACCTCTGTAAGTTTGAAACTTTGCTACTTTGAATTTTGAATCTCCTTCATAAATATTTCGAAGCTTGTCCCAAATCTTTTTAGCATATTTACAATGTGCAAATGTGGTGAATACCGTATCACTGAGACCATTCAAAAGTGCATTTTTGGCTTTGGAATTATTCTCACTGATTTTCACTGCCTTTTCATTTGTTGGTGGAACTGCTGGTGTTGTGAGTGGGAAATCCCTCTACGGACTAGCACTTAGGGTTTTACCATGCATGTAGAAAAGACCTAAAGATTCCTACTTTCTATCGTCGTCCCGGACCTAATCCCCATTATGGTTAAGCAAATACATAGTTAAGAAGATCGAGTGAGCATACCTTATCTCAGGCATTTGATGTCGATCCTTCTTCACGCTTGATCGCTCTTTGACTACAACTCTCCTCCCAAGGCTGACCTACATTCATACAAGACAAACAAAGAACTCCACATGCATTTTATATATAGATTAATGGGTTAGAGATTCAATCAACATGTATGCAATAAACCATGAAAACCTCATATGGTGGGACGGGAAAGGTACTTCTGTATTATTAACTTCAAGAAATCAACTTACAATGGTGAAGCTGACCACTGCTCCATGAACCTGTTCCTGGGCTCCTCTTAAACTGTTCTCCAACTTCTTTTCTCTATATTTCTCTTTGCACAAGGAAGGTTAAAGGTTGGGAAAAGAGAATGCGCAATCGGGTATAGTTTCTTTACTATGATTCTCCTCTTCTAAATGGGACCCCTAACCCTTATTCTATAGCCTAGAAGAAGCTAGGTATTTGGTCGAACCCTCAGCCATGGATGGCCGAAAGGTTTAGTTAACTCACCCAAAGCTGTGTGTTTTGTCAACAACTTTCCTTTTTTCATGCTTTTGTAGGTACACACGGGTTGTCTTGGGTTAGCTAGCGTGTACACGCATGCAATAATGGAGCATGGTGCATGTGCCTTTAAAAAAGGGTTTTTTAAGAAGAGTTATTCAACATTATTTTGGCAAAGAAGGAATCTGAGATGGCCTGATGCCAGGTAAGCATGTTTGGTGCAAATTAGGGTGATAGCATATGCCCCCTAATGTGTGAGGTCAGAAGAGCATATGAAGGCCGAATTACATTAACAATATTCACCGATGTGCCAAACAAGTGAGCCCGGGGACCAGAAATTGGGAGGTGTCGTCTGCAAAATAATAATTGTCTCACCGAGGCGGGCATACCCATGCTCGGGATAAATTAAAATCATTGCTACCAATCAAATACACTGAATATCCATGTCATATAACTATATAAAGTGTAGCAGCGAGCAATACACAACAGAGCTACATCTCAAAATAAAAATGATATACGTGTAGAGTATCCATCTTCTAGAAGCTGATAAGGCCTGATGGCTGGAGATGAGGTCTTCAGAGTTCGAGCAACAACTTCAAAATTTTCAAAACTCAGGTAGGAGTTTAATATGAGTGTACAACTTCACTACCTAGAGGTCTTCGATGGCTCATCGGTCATGGACTAGAGAATCTTGATGATTAGACTGAAGGCTTCATTGGCTTTGAACAAAGACTTGATTGGACGTTCAGGATGGTCAGGCATGAGGGCAAGAGAAAAACTTCAGAGGGGCCAACTCAGGCTTGGTAAAAGCTTCCCTTGGACAATAGCACGACAAATGATGAGACTCAAGCAACATGGCATTAACATAAGTTTACGAGGCAGGAGGCGACAAAAACTCTCCATATGTTTGGAAGAATAACCAAACAGAGGAGGACATGGCTCTATGTAGTGAGAAACAACATCCTAAGGTCGTATTAAATCCCAGAGTTTGACGAACAAAAGGACATATGTGATTTATCCAAAGGTGGCTCATTATGTTGCCAATAAAGAAAATACTTTTCCCTTCCTTTTTTTGGGGTATATTTGATTTTTATTTTTTGTCTTTTTCAATAATTTTGGAAAAAGAATAAAATAATTTTACGTTACAAAGGAGGATCGAGTGTCGCAAACATACTAGTTCCAAGCACACGAAACACATGGATGCTCAGGGAAAAGGGACATATGCAGTAAAAGGACACTCGAGAAAAATCCTTCAGGGGCCATAGGGGTCAAGATGCAGAGGCGAAGTGCTATAGGGATTGAATATAAGGCATGCTTCAGATGGTTCAGTTGAGAGCAACATGGAGACGACATTAGGCCAAAGACGCGGGTATGCAAATGCGGTTAATAAGACACACAATGGTAATGTCCTTCGATGTAAGTTTAACGAGCCCAGAGAAGGTAAGCTCGGTGGTTTTTCATATTTAGAGAGCCTGAAAAATGTAAAAGGAGACTCTAGTGGGGTACCTTTTTCGAAAGTAGTCTATTCGGTTCGAAAAATGGATAAACTAGCACCGAAAAGACGTCTATTCAAAACCATTTTAGCGAGTTTGATAAAGACAAGATCACTCGGCCATTTTTTCAATTTTAAAGACTCTGAAAAAATCTTAACTATGGACTCCGTCAGGAATGTTCTTCTGGACCATTTTAACGAGTGTGAAAGAATAAGGTCACTTGGTGATCTTTTCAATTTTAGGGAGTCTGAAAATAGCTTAACTATGGACTCTGTGGGGGTTCCTTTTTTGTAAATTTAGTCCCTCAGGCCCGAAAAAGGGTTAAAATGATATCTAAGAGTACTCTTCTAGAGAACTGAAGTTCCTGAGAGTATACCTTTGTTCATACAGTTGACCGTCCGGACCGAAAAAAGCGTAAACTACAACCGGACAGACATGACTTCAAATTTCAGTTTAACGAGCTTGAAAGGCCACAAGATCGCTCGACAATCTTTTCATGTTTAGAGGGTTTGAAAAGAGCTTAAAAGAAGACCCGTTATGTCTTTTGGGAGTCCCGAGGGTGACGTCAATAGTGAAAAGGAATCATGCAAATGAGGCTCAAACTCGTAATTAGGAAAAAAAACAAGGACTTCCGAGCCTACATTCATTAGAGACAACATGGACACCATAATGCAACTAGGATCTACCTAGGGAATCCATGTTCCAGTAAGCTCTACCACCAACTCACAACATTTCTAAAGCAACAATGATGGTTCAGTGTCGCAACCTGATGGGATCAATCCTATGTCAAAAGGATAAAGACAACGAGATACACAAGTTAGAGTGGAAACCTAACCTACACGCTCAAGTTGATCATCTGATATTTTTCCACGGACCGTCAAAAGTTACACAAAATTCCAAAAAATTGTCCTGATACCCAATCATACCCTTTCAATGCAACTCCTGAATCACTCTAAATGGTTTTTGGTTTAAAGAAAACGATAAGGGGTGCCAAAAAAGTGCCAAAAAGAGGCCAAAAAGTCTACAAATAGAAGTTGGCAGCCCATTATCACCATTGCTGATTTGGAAATTGACTCTGGAGAAAAAAAACCCTCTTTGATAAAAGTGGTGATTCCGGGAGCTACAGTGGATGAAACAACCATTTGTCTGGACCAAGTAAGTACAAACTCTCTCCTCTTGCAATTTAAATCTTTATTTATGTTTTGGGTTTCAAGTTTTGGGGGGGCGTCGACCTTCAAAAGGTCGACCCTAAGTCCACGTGGGTTTTCTTATGATAGACCGCATGTACATTCAGGTAGAGTAAACACTTCATGCATGTACACATGACTGTCATCATTACAGCCCCCGTGCATCTCCTTATTGAATGAAAAAAACAAAAAAAAACAAGGGTTAACCCTCCTAAACTTGGTGTTTTGCAGGATATATGTTCACTGGAGGGAAAGAGAGTATGAGGATGCTAGTGAGTTGTTCAGGGAAGACCCCAATGTTGTGGCTGCCTTAATGCAGTGTGGGATACTCATGTTCTTCTTATGCCCTTTTATGCGGGCACAACCTAGGCTACTGAATGCCTTGGTTGATTATTAGCATCCTAATGCAGAGGCCTTTATGTTAGAGGGGCAGTCATTGGTGCCTATGATAGAGGGTATATATTTTTTGACTAGCCTCTCTAGGAGAGGGGAACCAGTCAACTTCTGGACATTTCCTTCGGGGCCTCATAACATATCAGAATTGATAGGACTTTATTGTGAGGCTGGTACAGACCGATCGAGCTCACAGGTGCCCATAAGCAAGATCACTGACTTATCGCTGCAGGCGATTGTGTTGCTTATTGGGTGTGTTAGCGATCAAAATGCATTGGCTTTTGATAGCGTTTTTATCTCTCTCTCTCTCCCTCTATTTCACTCATTTTCCTTGATAGCCTTTGGCTAGTGTCTTAAACTTTTTCAGCTCCTATTGATCATTTTTTCCCCATACATGTATTTGGAGTTGCCATTATGACTTGGAAAACAAAAATCATAATAAAGCCATTAATCTACAAGTCGAGGCCATACTTCATTTTATTTCTAAAGTCTATAGGCTTTCGGGACTTATAAGTCTTGACCAAATATTTGGTAAAACTTCAAACCCAAACCATATGAAAACAACTCCTAATTCCTAGTTTACAACACATGTCAAGTATTAGTCTACACAATTGATCAAAGCCAAGCGCTTACACCGAATTCTTTCCACCTCACTAAGCCTTGATATATATGAAACCTGTATATTTTAAATTCCTAGTTTATATCAGATTCAACCTTAATCATATATATATAATATACAGCTCTAAAGTTATCTGCCAAGTGCCCATAATTGAAGTCCCAGGTGTCTTTAGTATACCAGAAAGAGTTTGCTACATAAAGTTTGAATTACCTTGATTGAGTTTCTAGATTTCTGCCTAAAGAAACTACAAGAGACTTACTTTCATAAATGTTACATGTGTAAATATTATATGAAGTTTGTTAGAACTCTGTCTCTGCGTAGAGTGGTTATTTTTCTGAAGTACTGGAGCTATCTTCATGGTTTGGTTTCCATAGATTTTATAAAGGTGTCGAGTTGCTGCCCAGGGATTACAATGCAAAGGTTTCAAGCCTTGCAAGTGCCATGTGTAGTGGAGTTCACATTACATTTGGAGTTGTTATGGAGAAGAAGTAGAAAAACACAAATCCTCACTGCCATTCATTTGCTTTGCTCTATGCATCTTGTCAAGGAAATTTTGGTACATGCAACATTTTAATGAACGGTGTTCTTATATTCTGATACACAGAAGTTGTTGCACAGATGGGAAAGGTTGCCCAACAGTTGATTATCGATTCTGTCATTTCTATTGGTGACAATTTGGGATTCAATGTTAAGAATGTTACTGTTAAAGAATCTTAAGCGTGGTTATGTGGCATCTGATTCCAAAAATGATCCAGCCAAGGAGGATGCCAACTTTACAGCTCAGGTTATTATAATGAATCATTCAGGACAGATTGGAAATGGTTATGCCCCGTGTTCAATTGCCACACTTGCCACATTGCTGTTCAGTTTGCTGAGATCATGACCAAGGTTGATAGGCGTTCTGGCAAGGAATTGGAGAAGAAATCCAAGTTCTTAAGAATGATGATACTTTAAGAGTGCATTCATTAGCTACTCAGTGGGCGTGATTGTCACAATCATTGTGACAAATTGGTTTTAGAGAGCACAACCTTCCCTTCTGTATATTATTCCTGGCATAAGAGGATTTTTAGCCGTGCATTGCATTTGTTATGGAGAAGCCAAGCCAAGCGCAGCACCGAGCCATTTTCCATATGTCTCATCGATTTTATGGTTAATGGATTGGCATGTGTAATACTGCAAACACTTAAAACCCCTAAATTACAGGGCGGAAGCCACTTATTATCTCCCATATCTAAGCTGTTGCATAAAATATTGAAATTCTTCGTGACCTGTCTCTTCTACAGGCACAAATGCGAGACTTGTCAGGATTTGTGGAAACAAGACAGTTAACTTTGAAGTCTAATCACCATATGAACTGGAGTGGATTTTCTTTTGTACATCATTTGAATTCTGATCCAAGAAAGTTTGCAGAACTTTTGACAAATACAAGGAGCTAAATTTCCTGGTGTTGGATCAGGTAGTAGTCTCGACTATCATTCAAAGTGTTAGTAACATTTCTTGTCCGGGGCACAAGAGTATTCAAGTCTGCAAGTCGCAGGAGAAGCGATCGAGTGCAGCACGGGAGAATCCCTTTTCCAGTTACGAGTCAAGCAAGCGGGCGAAAGGTTGGTTTTCAACAGCCGAGATTCACTAACAAAGCAAATCGACGGTCATCGGGTTTTCGGGGCTGTCAAGTTTCCCGGGATTTAGCACGAAGGGTACCGCCCATAGTTCAGGGAAAGTCTAGGTCATTTGATCCAATTGGGACAGGTGCTGGCCAGTCGACGTATCGGGGATCGGTGTTTTGGGAGACATGGAGCCTCCCATTCTTTACAGCTGAAATCACCGATTGGTGAAACGCCGAAAGCACCTTTGGAGCTGAGCCCACAGTCTTAGCACTAGGTCACATCAAGCGAGCCTGGGAATGGAGGTAGCCCCCTTTTAATGAAAAAGCCATCTCGGTCGTTCATCTAAAGGACACGCGGCGCAGATCTGAGCCTCAGGTGGGGCCTTTTGGGATTTTCCTAGAGAAAGCGTCGAAGTCATCTTAGCCATCTATCCATCGATGAAACTCGGGCGCGTTGGACTTAAAGGGGGCATGGATCTGGGCAGCTAGGATCTGTGCACTCAGATCTACGGTCAGGAGCGGATTACAGAGGCCCCCCGCCATTCTATCTTTAAGCGGAGGGGGGGGGTTCGGAATTGAGTGTGCAGCTCTCTAACGGCCAGGATCGGGGCACCTAAATCAATGGCTAAGTATTCATTCCAGACCTGCCTTACCTTTCTGCCTTTAATCGGGGGGGTGGGGGGGGTCCAAAATTGATGTGTTATTATTGTGGGGTCCCTTGCCTGTCTTGTCACCTTTGGTATCGTCCTCCCTATTGCCACCTATTCTCCACATACCGCCTCCCTCTTCCCCTGTCATTTGTCCAACTTCCCTCTTTCCATCCACATGACACCACCTCAGCTTGTCATCCTCTCGTCTCCTGCCATGTGTCCCTCTCACTCCTAGTCACCTCCTCATGTACTCCCACACTCCATGCTCCTTCCTCATCTGTCCTATTCAAACCGCGTGGCATTCCTCAACTGATGTCACAACTCCCGTTTCTTCTCCATCACCTCCATAGTGTTCATGCCTTTAACCCCCATCACACCCTCGTCCACATCATCCATAGGGGTCCCTAGCAGCAGTTCAGCGAAGTAGCATCCAAAGAAAGACCGTTCGACTGATCCAGGTGGCACCATTAGGAGACCTCCACATCCCAGAAGGAAGAGTTGACCGAGGCCGTCCCCGATCCCAAAAAGAAATTATTTTGGCAGTTGCTGGTGGTTGAACATCAACTCCGTCATAAAAGGAAGGTCCGGCAAAGGACTAATTCACTTTGACTCACCTGCAGAAGGACAATCTGAAATCTGATGGCGTCTATCATAGGCGCACGATCATCCCGAGTCTGCATGGGCAGGCTGTTAGAAGCCATGCAGATGCAATTGTTTAATGCAACGTCTTGTTTTTGCTACTATTGTGGTTTTTGAGTATATGTAGGCGTTTTCGCCATTTTTGAAAAGGTCGATGGTTGAGCTAGGCTTCCGTTCTGTAAGTTTTGATGAAGCGCTGGTCACTCTGGTTAATGTATAAGGCATTTGAGACTTCTTACTTTATGGATGTCAGCCTCTTTTTCCATCTCTTTGTTTGCTGTGTTAGAACAGCTCAAAATTGAAGGATCCAGTCAAGTTGTAGCTGTTATAGGATGATGTAGGTTGGATCACTGTAATAGTTGCATTGTTTCTAATCGGTTTCTGTGATTTTCTTAGCGCTGAATGACTTGGAATTGGAGGATCCAGTCGAGTCACCCCTCAGCTCCTTGAAACTCTAGACCAAGAGGATCTTGGCTTCTGGGTTTTTCTTCCTCAAGCTTCTGAAGGCCTATTTCCCGAGGCAGTCCTTCTCACCCTTCTCACAAGTCTTCCATCTACCACCCTTTAATCAACATACTGACGGAAGTTGGATCAAGACCTCCCTTGCTTTCTACATGCCAGGCCCAGTTTCCTGAGTTAAAGCTATATCATCTTGAGTCATTATCCATTTGATCACCCCATTAAACAAATCGTGACATAAAAACTGATGGGCATTAGGCTCTGCTCCTGCAAGCAATCCAGGAGTGACTTCTGACACTAACACAAAGGGACCTTCTTCGGTTTCTATGATGCACGAAATCGGGCCTAACTTGATACAAAGAGTGCATCCATAGGAGGAAATCACAATTCGGTTGTTATGCTCCAATGATAAGGTTGGAGGCATTGTAGGAAAGGCTGGTACTATAATTCAAGCACTTCAGAGGGATACATGTGTTGATATCAAGATTGTTGATTTTGTTCCTAAGGAAGATGAACATGTTGCTATCAGTTCGGCATCTGTGCTCCTAGAAGGTAGACTTTCTCCTGCACAGAATGCCCTTCTTCGTGTGTACAATCGAGTTGTCACTTCTGGACCTGAGAAAGATAAAATTGCAATAGAAAGACTCCTCGTCCCCTCAAACTAGATTGGGTGTTTGATTGGAAAGGGTGGCATAATTATTGTTGAGATGAGAAAGTTAACTGGATCAAATATTCAAATTTTTGGCAAGGATCAATTGCCAAAATATGCATCCCAAAATGATGAAGTTGTGCAGGTAATTGGTGAACAGGGGGCAGTTCAAGAAGCACTTGTACAGATATCAACAAGGCTGCAAAACAATCTATTTCCAGAAACACCTGTTTCAGTTGGTGGTATTGGTATTTACCCTGAACACATGCCTCCAGTTCCTGGTTCAATGGAACCATATAGGGGAAATCCTGAACCTAGTTCACCTCCTGGAATGTATCCTCATTTGGGAGGACCCCTACAAGACATTGATCAAAGAGGGCGGCTACCTCTTAATGTTGATCTTTCAGAATTCCCTCCCAACATGCATCGTCCTGGAGGAATGCATCACAACATTGACTAACCACCATCACCAGGTCCATGGGCAGTGCAAGGAATAGGGTGCTGATAAGAGAGAACATGAAGTTGTACAAGAATCTTAGACTTTTGAGGCTAAAGTTAAAAAAGTTTCAACCTCCAACATAGGATCAAACAAGTTTGGAGACTTGACTGAAAGATAGCTACAACAATGGTAGATATACCACAGCCTTCCACACAGGAGGTTTAGGTTCGCAGATTTGCATGAGTAAGAGCTACATCATCCAAAAGACCTTGAACACTCAGCAAAGCATCAAGGTAATCATTTTTGAAAAATTTGAAGTTTTGACAAAGCTAAGTTTTCAGTGGTTTAGGCAAACAGGATGATTGTTCATTAACCACCGAAAGTAGAACTTTCGGTAGATAACACACCTAGAAGTCCTCTATGTTAACCATTGAAAGCCTGTCACTGCCAGAATGATCGAATTTTTGCACAGATCGAGGTTTTTCTGATCCAAATCATTTGAAAACACTCATGATGGATGGATGATGAATTATATATTCAGTTTCAAGATCCATTTTTGGTACATAAGGATTAGAAAGGGTAGCCAAGTTGATTTTGGCACCTATTTTGGTGGAAGCAGATTGGATTTTTTGCACATATAAACAAATTCGAATTGTATCTCTTGAAAGAGTCATCACTCAGCCTTGGAAGGCTATTTTTCACTACACAATGACTTTACAAGATATGAAGACCATGAAATCTGGGTTTGACCTCATTTTTGTGGATCATTCCCACATCTTTTGCAACTAAATTTTGATTTACTATCTTTAGCATATTTGATCCATGTTTTTAGGATCTTAGAACTGCATTGTAAAGTTATAAATCTAAAGGTAGAATATTAATGAAGGGTTCGACTTTGGATACTTTTTTATATTATGTACTCAAACTTCTCATTTTCATATTGAGTAAAGCAAGCTTCTTTTGCCATAACTTGTTCATATTTCATCTTCTTATCTATTCTCTACTTGCACCTGGATATTATATTCATGTTGTTATGCTTGTTTATGCCCGATAACTGTCATCTTATCACTGCATTCATAAGTAAACTTTGCAAGTATTCCTGTGATTATTGTAATTGGCCATTCATATATGCTTTATATGTCATTCTGCTGATATAATAGTTATTTCTTCATTCATCCCTTTATTTGTAAATTCTATGAACATTTGTGGTTGAAAGCCTTGTCCATCTAAATGTGTTTATGCATGATTTGAGTGAGAAATGATTCAGTCCTCCGAATTGATCCAAACCCACACTTTTTATTGAGAAAACAGTTACCAAAAGATTAAGTTACCATGCATCTCTGACTTACAACCTAGGATATTTTCCTGGAGTGATAACAAATTGGTGTCATTGTCGGGGAGAGGGGATTGAAGATCAACTTCCTTGGGAGACGACATAGATCTAGCTTTGATGATAGACAAAGCCTGGACATTATTTCGGTTGTAATTATCTATCTGGCAACTCCATGAAGGACGGATTCAATGGCGACTCCATTGCTCTGAAATCTGTTGGCGACTCCACTGGTATGACATGAACCAGATCTTTGCTAAGAGGTATGCGTTCTGTGATTTTTCAAAAATTGTTGGTTTCCCAAATCCAGTACCTACTAAAGATGAATGGGAAAATAGTCTTCCCAAATTTCGAGGAGAAGACTGGGAAGTGCCAGCTGAACATTTGCTAGATTTTCATGACTACATGCATCGGTTGTGAGTTGTGCATGAGGATGTTCAGATCCGACTTTTCAGTCTTTCATTAGAAGGAATTGCTCGTGATTGGTATCGGTCTCTTCCTTTTTCAAGTGTCAGCTCTTTGGCTGATTTTCATGCTGTCTTTCATCTATTTTGTAAAGATATATATTCAGCTGACCTTCTCTATCCTGAATTCTATCATGATTTCAATTTGTTGAATAAGAAATCAGATAGTTATGTGAAATATGCTACAGCAGGAGATGCTTCTCATCATGACCAAGATATTGATGATCTACAGGATGATGGCCATAGTATAGACACTTTAAACAGTATACCAAATGCATCCACTATCCTAGATTGTTATCAAGATCATATTGCCTCCTTTGAAAAATTGAAAGATGATGAGCAGATTGAAAGATCAACAGGTGAAAGTATTGGAGCAATAGTAGATGTTGAGGGCAGCCCACATATTCCATATTTGCAGACCAAGGGAAGTTGCAATAACCATGAGGAACAAGATTTGTAGGGACTGCCTAATATTCAGTTTGAACACCAGAAAGATCTTCTTTCTCCTTATGAATATTCTATTTCAAATTATGATGAGGAACGAGGTGAGATTTTTCCAAATATGTCTCATGATGTTATTATTGATCCTGCTATTCAAGAAGCTTCATCTCTGTCATTAGGATCTTATCTTGATCATCCTATATTCGACCAACACGGTGATGAGAAAGGAAATGTTAAGGTTTGTGAAGACTTATTTTTTATTCAAATTTCATCTAGCTCTTCTTTTCAACAGAGAGATGATCAAAAGTATGTGCATGTTGTTATTGATGCTTGTTGTGAATCTGTTGAAGATATTTCTAGTCTGGATATATCCCGCAAAGATATTATTATTGGAGAGAAAATTGTTTACTGTGTTAAGACAACATATCATCTTGATGAAATTAGATTACAGAGATATGGTGCAGGAGAGAAGAAAGGTTTAGATCAGCTGCTAAGCTCACATTTTTCTCTAACAAAGGTTGAGCAATTCACATTCAACATTGAGATAAGTGAAAGCAATTGGCAGCTTAAATACAACCAGTTGGATCAACAACTCAAAGAGGTATTCTTTTTTGATTTTTATGACCCTATTACAAACTTTTTGGAATCTATGAGCATCATAAATATCAAAACATTTTTGTCAGACATGGGACAATTTTGTTTCTGTTATCAACTATATTTCTGCATGATATGGCTTCCATCATTTTTTGGGTTAAGATCAAGAATAGTTTCAGTAAATCACTTTCTGACATGGCTTCATTGGAAGCATCATTTCACTTGATAAGAGGCAGTACAGTTGGTTAGCATAGGAGTTAGTAGCAGAATAAGCTCTTCATACGAGCAAGTAGATTGTTTTCAATTTCTTGAATAAATAGGCAAGCTACAGGTGGGCTACTGGTTTGCAGGCTACATGTAGCTTCAAAGAATTCTCAAGGACCAGTTGTAAAGGCTAAATGACTCCATAGCCCAATGGAATAGACACAATACAAATTGAGGATGATTGCTGAGCAGGTTGCAGGATGGCTACATACAGGTTACAGGTTTGTAGAGGAACAATTGCATAGGCCAGATGACTCCATGCCCAATGCCAAAGGCAGCCAGATGACTCCATGCCCAATGCTAAAGGCTACTGGAAATACCAGGTTCTTCGAAACCTCACAGGGAGGTATCCATCCCAGTTGGAGCCAGTTGTTAGCGATCAAAATGCACTGGCTTTTGATAGCATTTTTATCTCTCTCTCTCTCTCTGTTTCTCATTTTCCTTGATAGCCTTTGGCCAGTGTCTTAAACTTTTTCAGCTCCTATTGATCATTTTTTCCCATACATGTATTTGGAGCTACCATTATGACCTAAAAAACAAAAATCATAATAAAGCCATTAATCTACAAGCCTAGGCCATACTTCATTTTATTTCTAAAGTCTATAGGCTTTTGGGACTTATAAGTCTTGACCAAAGTTTTGGTAAAACTTCAAACCCAAACCATATGAAAAAAAATCCTAGTTCTTAGTTTACATCACATGTCAAGTATTAGTCTACACAATTGATCAAAGCCAAGCGCTAACACCGAATTCTTTCCACCTCACTAAGCCTTGATATATATAAAACCTGTATATTTTAAATTCCTAGTTTATATCAGATTCAACCTTAAGCATATATATAAAATATACAGCTCTAAAGTTATCTGCCAAGTGCCCAGAATTGAAGTCTCAGGTGTCTTCAGTATACCAGAAAGAGTTCGCGACATAAAGTTCGAATTAACTTGATTGAGTTTCTATATTTCTGCCTAAAGCAACTGCAAGAGACTTACTTTCACAAATGTTACATGTGTAAAGATTATATGAAGTTTTTCAGAACTCTGTCTCTGCGTAGGGTGGTTATTTTTCTGAAGTACTGGAGCTATCTTCGTGGTTTGGTTTCCATAGATTTTATAAAGGTGTCGAGTTGTTGCCCATGGATTAAAATGTAAAGGTTTCAAGCCTTGCAAGCGCCATGTGTAGTGGAGTTCGGGTTACATTTGGAGCTGTTATGGAGAAGAAGTAGAAAAACAAAAATCCTCACTGCCATTCATTTTCTTTGCTCTATGCATCTTGTCAAGGAAATTTTGGTACATGCAGCATTTTAATGAACGGTGTTCTTATATTCTGATACACAAAAGTCGTTGCACAGATGGGAAAGGTTACCCAACAGTTGCATATCGAGTTTGTCATTTCTACTGGTGACAATTTGGGATTCAATGTTAAGAATGTTATTGTTAAAGAATCTTAAGCGTGGTTATGTGGCATCCGATTCCAAAAATGATCCAGCCAAGGAAGCTGCCAACTTTACAACTTAGGTTATTATAATGAATCATTCAGGACATATTGGAAATGGTTATGCCCCATGTTCAATTGCCACACTTGCCACATTGTTGTCCAGTTTGTTGAGATCATGACCAAGGTTGACAGGCGTTCTGGCAAGGAATTGGAGAAGAAACCCAAGTTTCTTAAGAATGATGATACTTTAAGAGTGCATTCATTAGCTACTCAGTGGGCGTGATTGTCACAATCATTGTGACGAATTGGTTTCAGAGAGCACAACCTGCCCTTCTGTATATTATTCCTGGTGTAAGAGGATTTTTAGCCATGCATTGCATTTGTTATGGAGAAGCCAAGACAAGCGCAGCAACGAGCCATTTCCCATATGTCTCATCGATTTTATGGTTAAGGGATTGACATGTGTAATACTGCAAACACTTAAAACCCCGAAATTACAGGGAGGAAGCCACTTATTATCTCCCATATCTAAGTTGTTGCAGAAAATATTGAAATTCTTCGTGACCTGTCTCTTCTACAGGCATAAATGCGAGACTTGTCAGGATTTGTTGAAACAAGACAGTTAACTTTGAAGTCTAATCACCGTATGAACTGGAGTGGATTTGATGTTGTACATCATTTGAATTCCGATCCAAGAAAGTCTGCAGAAATTTTGACAAATACAAGGAGCTAAATTTCCTGGTGTTGGATCAGGTAGTAGTCTCGACTATCATTCAAAGGGACCTTCTTTGGTTTCTATGATGCATGAAACCAGGCCTAACTTGATACAAAGAGCACATCCACAGGAGGTAATCACATTTCGACTGTTATGCTCCAATGATAATGTTGGAGGCATTGTAGGAAAGGCTGGTACGATAATTCAAGCACTTAAGAGGGATACATGTGTTGATATCAAGATTGTTGATTCTGTTCCTAAGGAAGATGAACATGTTGCTATCAGTTCGACATCTTTGCTCCTAGAATGTAGACTTTCTCCTGCACAGAATTCCCTTCTTTGTGTGTACAATCAAGTTGTCACTTATGGACAGAAAGATAAAATTGCAACATCAAGACTCCTCGTTCCCTCAAACCGGATTGGGTGTTTGCTTGGAAAGGGTGGCATAATTATTGTTGAGATGAGAAAGTTAACTGGATCAAATATTCAGATTTTTGGCAAGGATCAATTGCCAAAATATGCATCCCAAAATGATGAAGTTGTGTAGGTAACTGGTGAACAAGGGGAAGTTCAAGAAGCACTTGTATAGATATCAACAAGGCTGCAAAACAATCTATTTCCAGAAACACCTGTTTCAGTTGATGGTATTGGTATTTACCCTGAACACATGCCTCCAGTTCCTAGTTCAATGGCACCATACAGGGGAAAGCCTGAACCTAGTTCACCTCTTGGAATGTATCCTCATTTGGGAGGACCCCTACAGGACATTTATCAAGGGGGGCGACTACCTCTCAATGTTGATCTTTCAGAATTCCCTCCCAACATGCATCATCCTAGAGGAATGCATCACAACATTGACTAACCACCATCACCAGGTCCATGGGCAGTGCAAGGAATAGGGTGTTGATAAGAGAGAACATGAAGCTGTACAGGAAGCTTAGACTTCTGAGGCTAAAGTTAAAAGAGTTTCAACCTCCAACACAGGATCAAACAGGTTTGGAGACTTGACTGAAAGATAGCTACAACAATGGTAGATATACCACAGCCTTCCACACAACAGGTTCAGGTTCATATATCTGCACGAGTAAAAGCTACATCGTCCAAAAGACCTTGAACACTCAACAAAGCATCAAGGTAATCATTTTTGCAAAATTTGAAGTTTTGACAAAGCTAAGTTTTTAGTGGTTTAGGCGAACAGGATGATTGTTCATTAACCATCGAAAGCAGAACGTTTGGTAGATAACACACCCAAAAGTCCTCTATGTTAACCACTGAAATCCTGTCACTGCCAGAATGATCGAATTTTTGCACAGATCGAGGTTTTTCTGATCCAAATCATTTGAAAACACTCATGATGGATGGATGATGAATTATATATTCAGTTTCAAGATCCATTTTTGATACATAAGGATTAGAAAGGGTAGCCAAGTTGATTTTGGCACCTATTTTGGTGGAAACAGATTGGATTTTTTGCACATATCAACAAATTCGAATTGTATCTCTTGAAAGAGTCATCACTCAGCCTTGGAAGGCTATTCTGCACTACACAATGACTCTACAAGATATGAAGACCATGAAATATGGGTTTCACCTCATTTTGGGGGATCATTCCCACATCTTTTGCAACTAAATTTTGATTTACTATCTTTAGCATATTTGATCCATGTTTTTAGGATCTCAAAACTGCATTGTAAATTTATAAAGCTAAAGGTAGAATATGAACGAAGGGTTCGACTTTGGAGACTTTTTTATATTATGTACTCAAACTTCTCATTTTCATATTGAGTAAATCAAGCTTATTTTGCCATAACTTGTTCAGATTTCATCTTCTTATCTCTTCTGTACTTGCACCTGTATATTATATTCATGTTGTTATGCTTGTTTATGCCCGATAACTGTCATCTTATCACTGCATTGATAAGTAAACTTTGCAAGTATTCTTGTGATTATTGTAATTGGCCATTCATATATGCTTTATATGTGATTCTACTGATATAATAGCTATTTCTTCATTCATCCCTTTATTTGTAAATTCTCTGAACATTTGTGGTTGAAAGCCTTGTCCATCTAAATGTGTTTATGCATGATTTGAGTGAGAAATGATTCAGTCCTCCGACTTGATCCAAACCCATACTTTTTATTGAGAAAATAGTTACCAAAAGATTAAGTTACCAGGCATCTCTGACCTACAGCCAAGGAGAGTTTCCTGGAGTGATAACAGGGTGGATGAATTGTTCTGCGACTCTATATCAGGCATCCCATGCACAGATGAACTCTGTAGTCCAATTCTTAAATGCACAAATATTTGACTGGAGCACTACACTGCTAGATTCTATGAAGAGGCAATTGATAGATTGTCAGTCGTAGATGCAGAGGAACTTCTGGTTCGAAATGATTCTATGCTCTTTCTTCTTTGATAGAGTTCCAAGCTTCAGTCCTCGAGTGGTGGTATGAGGACATCATGCCTCTCTTTCTGTGGTTTGTAAATGGGCAGTGTTACTGCCACGACAGGGTGGTGGAAGGACCAATGAGTCCTTCGATGATGATTTCTTCTCTTGGCTATCACGACAGATCCCAGACATAGAGGATTACCCTTATGCTAGGATTTATTTCTCGAGAGATCCTGAGATACCAGTACCTCCTGGTGAGGAGCGAGGAGAGATGGGTAAGTTTGCATCGTTGTTTTTTTTTTTTTTTTTTTTTTTNATGTGTTTGTTGTGTGTAAATGTGGGACCAGTGTGACCTGTGGACTATGCAAGAAACAAGCGTTGTCCTCGGCCAAGGGCCACACCTTCCACCGCAGGGGGACCTACAACAATAGGAGAGCTTCCTGCCGGGGAGGCTGAGAGGGTGTTGAGATGAGTCGAGCGAAACTTTACCTTGCACACCTGCACGGTCCCTATGGCAGAGATTGAGGATCTGCCACCATCTATGCAGCCTCATGTAGTGGGGGCACCACGAACATGGGTCTGATTGTTTTGGCATTTGAAAAACATTGTTGATCAGTACAATAGGCCCCACAGGCCCTGATGTTAGCTAGTCTAGACCTTTCACGTGTTGAGAGCACTACTTGTATATATTTTTTGAGAGCATAAGCCCCATGACTCGTTACTGGTCATAATTTTGAGGCGCTTGCGTCCACCTATGTACTCCGATGATTATGATATTATATATGTATTTTTATGTCTTTTTGTGTCTTATGGATCATATTTGTCTTTTAAAAATGTATTTACATGTTTATGTGTATGTCCTTTCATATGTGTGCGAGATGCCAATCTAAAATTTGATTAGCTAGAGTATCTGTAATTTGGTTTAATCTTCTAAGAACATGAAAATATGTAATATAATCAAAGATTCATTCTAAGAGACGTACCCTAAGGAATCATCGGTGTAAAGTTGGATCATGAACACGGTAGACTCTATTTAACTGAGACACAACCAACTGAGTGTCTAGATAGACCCGGAGATGAGAGATACCAAATGACAGGGCGTCAAGAAGCAAATCAATGACTACACTATACTCAACGAAATTTTTTGTAGTGTCACCTAAGCATATACCTCCGGAAGATAATAACTGGCCTCGAGGTGTAAAAATTACCCAAATTGCGAAGGCAAACCTCCGAGTGTGCCCACTAGCACCGTCTGCATACCCAATGAACACCTCAGATTCACTTGACATCTGCCACAATGACAAAAGATAACATTAAAAATGACACATCCATGATACTAAAATAAAATAGAAAGTAATAGTACAAAGACTATACATATGTTACAAAAAGTTACCCTCGGTGACCTACGTATGAGTGATACTTCTTAAGGTAGAGCCCATTTCTAGGCTCTGGCAAAACATTCCCATCAAAGTCAACCAGATAATAAGCACCTTTTTTTAGAACCTCTTTTATGATGAAAGGGACGAACCACATGGGTTTGAATTTTTCTTCCCCTAGGGGGTCCTTATCTTGGGCATAGACTAGGACAAGATCGTTTTCAGAGAAAATCTGAGGACGAACGGACCTATCATACTAACACTTGACTTTATGTTTGTGAGACTCGTTGGCCAGGGCCGCATCACGATGCTTGTCATCGAGCCGCTCAAGGTATAATAACTTTTCTTCAAGTGGAGAAGTATCTAGCAATAATTGTACTGCCAACTTTAGGGACGAGATCTAACATTCGATAGGCAAGACTGCTTCCAGCCCGTAAACAAGATGAAAAGGTGAGAAATCGGTTGCAGTCTTAATAGACGGTCAATAAGCCCATAATGTTGAGTATAACATCAAATTCCAATTTGACTTGGCTAAGTTGATCGTTCATTGTAGGATGGTCTTAAGAGATTTATTTACAACTTCCACCTAACCATTTGTTTGGGGGTAGTAGGGTGACAAATGTTCTTTCCGCAGCCCAAGCTTTGATATTAACTCAATCATCATCTGGTTTTGAAAGTGACTGCTATGGTCAGTGACAATCTCCCTTGGGATGTCGAACCTTGCTATTATCTGGTTGAATAAAAAGAGAGCCGCAGTCTCCCCATCATCTTTAAACATTGGCATAGTTTCAACTCACTTCGTGAAGTATTCTACGACTACAATGATATAACAGTTCCCCCTTGATGAAGGAGGGTTTCATGTAGTGTAATCGATCCCCCACTTGGTGAAGGGACCAACTATGATGATAGGAAACATGGGAGCGGGATGTGCCCTCATCTTCCAAGAGAAGATCTGGCATGGGTGACACTTCTTGACCAATTCAATACAATCTTTGATTAGTGTTGGCTAGAAGTAACCTGCTCGTAAAATCTTTTGGGTTGTTGCCAACCCAGATAAATGACCACCACATGCTCCGCTATGGAAATTGTTAAGCACGATAACTGCTTCTTCGTGAGTGAGACATCGATGCAGGATGCATTCTACACCTCTTCGATACAACGTATCATCAAGTATGAGATAATTCTTAGCCCGATGGCGTATACGTCAATGCTCATCATGAGAAGCAGAGGTGGGTCACTTCAAAGTTTGGAGATAGATAAGTATATCTCTGTACTAGGGATCCGAATATGTGATCAAAAACATATCTCCTCTGATAGGCGACTCTTCGGGCACAACATCACCTGACTCAACCGAAAGTTCCGAAATAAGTTCTGCGAAGACTAGTGACTTTTTGGATTTCGCTAAAACGAAATCCATGTCAAATTCCTGGAGGAATACTATCCATCTACTGATATTTCTTCCTATTACCCGCCATGTCAACATGTACTAGAATGGATTCATGATAGCAATGACAGTGGTCTTGCGAAACAGAACTTAATGACAGAACCATTGAACAACATGGATTGCTGCCAACACAAGTTTTTTGATATGAGAATAATTGAGTTTTGGTCCTATGAGGCCTCGGCTCAGGTAATAGATCACATATTCTAAGAACAAGTCATCCTCCTGAACTAATACCATGATGATGGTTGACTCTGCTGTAGCCTGGTATAATAAGAAATCTTTGTTATAGTTACGTGACGAAGCAGAGGGGAATTCATGAGGGCATGTTTCAACGCGTCAAAAGAACATTGAGCAATATCTTCCCAATGAAAAGGAACATCTTTCTTCAGTAAGCATATAAATCCCTTTGTGACCTCGGCATAGTTGGCGATGAAACGTCTTAAAAAACTCTCCTTGCCCTGTAGACTCTGAAGTTGAAGGATTGTGCATGGGGGAGGCAACTGAATTATTGCCTCAACCTTGAGAGGATCGACCATGATCCCTATTGTTGACACTATGAAACCTAACAAACGTCCTAACGTTATGCAAAAGTTTCACTTGTTTGGATTCAAGCAAATCCCAAAGTAGTGACAACGCTCAAAGATAAGTCAGAGGTGTGTGGGATGATCCGTTCTCTTGTGAGACTGAGATGTTAAATCATCTAAATAGGCCTCAACTATATGCTTGAGGTCATGGAAAGAAAAAGACCTGGCCCACTGAAAGGTTGCACCAACATTTTTGAGACCAAAGGGAATCTTACGATATGCAAATGTACCCCATGGAAAAATGAATGCCATTTTGTGTTGGTCCTCGATTTTGATTTGTATTTGATTATATCCCAAAAAACCATCCATAAAAGAGAAGGCCTCACAACCGGTACATTCATCAATTATGTGGTCGATGAATGGTGTGGGAAAATTATCTTTTGGATAGGCCTTGCTCAAATCATGGAAGTCTTTACATACACGGATTGTGCCTTGTTTCTTATTGACTGACACAGGATTTGACACCCATTGGGTCAAATGGATAGGATAGATAAAACCAACTTTTAGTAGTTTCTCAACTTCCACCTTAATGGTTGTTGCTTTCCTGGGATTATTTGGATGAAGCTTCTGCCAAACAAGCTTGGCATATGGATAAGTTATGATTTCATGTTCGACTATTTTTGGATCGATGCCTGTAATTTCCTCGTAAGACCAGGCAAAAACATCGCGGAATTATTTAAATAGATCTGTGTAGATTTGAATTTCTCCGGGGGAGAAGTCAGCTCCGACGAAAACATTCTCCACGACGCCAGGGGTTCTGGAGATATTGATCGGTATGGTTTCATCGATGGTTGTCATAATACCCTTAGCATAGACCTCGTGTGTAGCTAACATATTAATAGGACAAGACCTATCTCCAGTCATAGTCAAGGTGAATTCTCTGGGTTTGATTCTGCTTAACTCTGGGAGGAAGTATGATCTGTGATGAATATCATCCCAGGGTTTGTCCAGACTAGTCATTGCTTCAATTACTGCTTCGTTGGAGGGCAAAACTAAGTCTAACGAATCAGTGTCAAAGAGAGAACCTTGAGCCCAAATAGGCTCTAGAAGCGGATCTAACTCTTGTGCAGTAGTTGGATCTGTGTTGGCTAAAGCTTGCTGGACTAAAGAGTACACTACTTCAGCTACAGACAATGGCATGGACATGCCCAGGTGCCCTGTCCCATCCATTGTGGCCGATGGGGAAGGAAGTTTCCACAGATGAAACTTGTGGCCGATGTGAAAACTTGTGGCCCACGCTGAAATGGATTGGTTAACACAACAGGTTGTTGCTGTGTCACAAAATTTTGGGCCTCTGCAAGCCGAGGACATTGGTGGGTCAGGTGGTCTTCCATGCACAGGTTGCACGGATACCTCACCTTCCATTTCTCAGTGTTTCCCCCGCCAACATTATTAGTGGGTTTCTTATCCCCCTTACCCTTCTTTCGTTGTTTTTTCTTTCCTTCAGGCTGCTGGGTGGCCTTTGGATTTTTCGATTGCACTATGTGTACATATGATGTTTTAGTAGGGGGAGCAGCCAAAACAGTAGGTTGGCTGGCTGCTGTGTGTTGTATAGACAATTGCTACAATTGCTTCGTCAGTTGCTCAGCGGGTTTTGTTTGTGCTGAACCAACAATACCATCGACATGTGGTCCAACTCTCTGTCTAGTTTTATCAAGTATTGAGTGTGGCGCATTTGGAAAGATCTTGTATAATAAACCAGACTAAGAATTGATTAGCTCAAGATGCTGAGCTCTCATGATGGCGTCCTCTTCGGAAAACACTCCTGACATCGTGACGTCTTTGGATAACTATGGGACCAAAGACTTTAGGACCCACTTAAGAAGGAATGATGGTGGGACTGGCACCTTAATTAAACTCTTCCGGTGTCTCCATTCTCGAATGTGATCAGAGATATGGTCTGCTTTTGTCTGTGCGAAATTGGCCAGAAATTCTATGCCAGTGTCGTATCTCACAGGTAACAGAAGGAAGAGTATCTTGAGCGGTCAAGCTCAATGTACCATTTCACGACACTCCCAATGAGAGTATGTTGAAACAATAACAATTGTACAGAGTCGTCTTTGAATGAGTTAGATGAGCACCAAATATGGAAGGTGGTCACATGATCTTCTGGATCTTTGTTAGGTTTGGCTTCGAACTTTGGTATGTCGGAAGGAAACTTCGTCGGCATAGGGGGCCAATGCGGATCGTGATAGATAGGGTCATTCAAAAACCTTGTCAAGTATGGAAAATGCAAGGTTTCCAGGAAAGGTAGTTTGGGTTGTTGGTGATAACCTGGGAAAAAGGGACTTGGAGTTTGACTAGCACCAGGGTGCCACGAAAAGTTCGGCTACTGGCCTGGGTTCTGGTAAAAACCATAGCCATGACCGGCGTACGTATTCTGCATGTGAGGAGACATCATTGACTGATTCCCAAAATAGGATGTAGATGGTTGGGCGTGCATTATATTTGAAGAACTTTGTGAAGGGTTGCCCCATGCCGATCCCGTGGGGATATGCATAGTACCATGTCCGGGGTTCCCATGGTTGTGAAAAGAATTGCCCCAGATCGACATTCCTAATGAGGGAATGGATCCCTACCAAGAATTCCAAGGCCCTGATGCAGAAGAAGCTCATGGGTTTTCCCCCTGTGCAGGAATAGTACCTTGCATAGGAATAGGTTGTCCAAAACTGAGATTGCCCCTAGTCGGGAAATAATTTGATGAGAATGCGTTGTTACCAAATGCACTAAACAAAGAAAATGGTGTCAAACCTACCAACATATTATGCAAAGGTGGTCCTTGACTCCCTGTTCCAAATAAACTATGGTGTGTAGGTGGCCCGACAGATGGCTGGTGCGTGCCATCAATCGAAGGGGACGAAGGAGGTATATGACCTCCCCCGTAAGGGAAAGTGTTAAAAGGAGTTGAGGTTCCCCTCATGTGGCCTTGTAGAAGAGCGTTAGAGCTCCCTGCCCCCAAACCTAAAGTTTTTGAAGTGGAGTAGGAAAGTACAGGACTTGTGCCTGAGCTAGGGATCTCGTATGAGAATGGAGGGCATGTCGCACTAGGTGTGAAAGGGGTTGTGGCTATATCCATAGAAAGGATCAGACCACTATGTGAGGTAGAGGTGGTCAATACCATGGTGGCTCGGACCAATGAAGGTGGGTTAGGAGGTGGAAACTCTCATGTGGTGATAACCGTGGTGGGAATTGAAGAATTCCCAGAAGGAGTGACAACATTTGTTTCCATTGTTGTGTGTGACACTGTCTGGCACTCGGAAGGGTGAATCAGTACAATGATGGGTGTCGAAAGATCAGTGGTTGGAGTTTTAGGTGGACCAAGAGATTTCACTTTGGAGTCTAAAACAATTGTTTCCTCCAGATGTTGGTCGGGCCCAATTTCTTGTGACCCTGTTGCTTCAAAAGACCCTTGTTGGTCTAGCTTTTTCCTTAGTGGTGGCGAGGGTGGCTCTAGTGTAACTAGCGATAGGCCGAGAAGCCTTCATGACCGATGGAGCTCATGATCCTCCACTATGTGAGAATATCAAAGACACCCTAGGGGCTTCTATTTGTTCAAAAACAACACACACTAAAAAAGTCCCTACAAGATAAAACAAGCAAACACTAAACTAATAGGAAGAACAGTTACAACAACCAACACTAGAGAAACTTACTGGTGCAAGTGAAACTTGAACATAGAATCACCCTCTGGGTATACGCTACAAATCATGGCCCGATGTCTATCGTTGGTACCATGGTATACCCTTGCAATCACCTGTGTATGTCTCTAAAACAATAGGCAACTAGGTTGCCAGCACGCGAACAGTCACCAGGCGGGTACAGACGAAAGTTGGGTAGAACATAATGAGCAGGGTATCGATCCCGAAACCTGTCAAAGGTATTGAAGGTAAGTGGTCTGGAAGACAACTTAGGACCTCGAACATATTCGATACCCACGAAGCTCCGTGGCAAATGCAATTGACATAATCCCAAGACAAGCCCTCTATATGTGTTCTCCACTACGATCAGTCCAGCTTTGGAGGGGTTATCTCCACTACCTTTCTGCACGTGACTCATTTTTATCCCCTGTGTTAGAGGGGGGTCCTGGATAACTTTCATGATACTAGACTTTGACACTCCCTAACTCAGACTCCAATGTTTGATTTTAATGGCCTTGGAGAGTTTCCTCTTCAACCTAATTCAAGGCCCTAATCCTAAACTAGTTGGTTGACCCTACAAACATAAAAAGTCTAATGAATTTTATATTTAGTGTTAATTTTTATGGCTTGTCTTAAATCAAAGTTTATGAAAGTGAAACTAGTGATGTTTGAAAGACGAAAGAAAAAATAAACAAAAAGATGGAAACAAAAATCCTTCACTTAACTCAAATCTTAAACAACTTTTCAAACTTAAAATTTTTCAAAGATATTTGAACAACAAACTCAAAGTAGGATTTCACTCGACTACGAGCTACTTATGATCTAAGTAAACCATCAAGAACTTATGAAAGCAAAGACTTTTCCTTGGTTACTAATGCAAAACAACACTTTTTAACCAAACAAAGAAAATAAAATATTTTTTTTTATTATTTAAATGCTCACAAAGGAAAAAGGAAAAATATCAACAAGTCAAAACCAAGAAAACTTTTGGCCTAAGCACAAATCGTAAAGAGTCACTTTAAAAATCAGACACAAGTAAATTAAAATTAGATTCTCACACTTGTCTAAAAACCCTGCAAAAGAAAATTTTGAGGAAAACTTCTAAATGAAAAAAGAAAGCTATTGCTGTGATCAAACCTAAGTTATTGACCGCTATGACAGAGACCCAAAAACCTGAGAGGTGTAGATCTTTTCAAAGGAAAGGATGACTACCTCACCTTCAACAAAAATTTTCTCCTCAAGCACACTGCTGACAATTCAACAACAAGTGTGTGCACGCGAGCTGTGTAAAGTTAGAGCGTGTGTACATGCATGCTGGGCCTTATACAGGCCACGTGTATCTCTGAAAGTCTGAGACAAATGAAAAATCCAAGCAAGCCAGCCCGGGCAGAGACTGTTGGTACTAACAACCAAAATCTCTTGAAGACACAGACACTTACTTTAACAAAAAANTCATAGAACAAACCAATCCGAGGTGAAACCTAAGCTATAGACTGCAAACAACAAAGACTATAAAGAGTTCTAGAAAACTCCTGAGAAGGACTACTTCTGACAGGGAAGAGGATGACTACCTCTCTAAAAGAAATTTTCTGGAATCTTACACGTGACTGACACTTCCTCAACTAGCGTGTACATGCGGGCTGTGAGAATGTAGGGTGTGGGTACATGTGTCCAGACCTTATACAGGCCGCGTGTACCTCTGTGGGTCTCAAAAAAAAACAAAATACAATCAAGCAAAGAAATAGAGATAACCAGTATGGAAGACCAGAATCTCTGTTAGCTCATACTTTTGCAGAATCTTAAAAAACAAGAAATGAAACTAGTTTTTAAAAATACCCAAAAACAATAATCCCAGAAACCCTAGATAATCCCCAGTATGGTCTCCAATTCTGTTGTGAGTGGAAAATACCTCTATGGACTAGCACTTAGGGTTTTATCATGCATGCAAAAAATACCTAAAGATTCCTACTTTATACTGTCATCCCGGACCTAATCCCCAATATTCTTAAGCAAATACGTAGTTAAGAAGATCAAGTGAGCATACCTTATTTTGGGCATTTGATGTCGATCCTTCTTCACGCTTGATCACTCTTTGACTGCAACTCTCCTCCCAAGGATAACCTGCATTCACACAAGAAAAACAAAGAAATCCACATGCATTTGATATATAGATTAATGGGTTAGAGATTCAATCAACATGTATGCAATAAACCATGAAAACCTCATATGGTGGGACAAGAAAAATACATCTTTATTATTAACTTCAAAAAATCAACTTACAATGGTGAAGCCAACCACTGCTCCATGAACGTGGTCCTGGGATCCTTTTCAACTATCCTCCAACTTCTTTGCTCTATATTTCTCTTTTCACAAGGAAGGCTAAAGGTTGGGACAAAGGGAATGCGCAATCAGGTATAGTTTCTTTACTATGATTCTCCTCTTCCAAAGGGGACCCCTAACCCTTCTTTTATAGGATAGAAGAAGCTAGGTATTTGGTCGAACCCTTGGCCATGAATGGTTGAAAGGTTTAGTTAACTCACCCAAAGCTGTGTGTTTCATCATCAACTTTCCTTTTTTCATGCTTTTGTAGGTACACGCGGGTTGTCTTGGGTCAGCTAGCGTGTACATGTGTGCAGTAATGGAGCAGGGTGCGTGGGCCTTTATAAAAGGGCTTTTTAAAAAGATTTGATCAACAGTGTTTTGGAAAAAAAGGAATCTGAGATGGCTTGATGCCAGGTAAGCATGTTTGGTGCAAATTAGGGTTATAACAACTGGTGCTGTGTATCCATCTACAATTGATTGCCAAACTTGAAATCCCTATGCCTGTATATATGTCTTCATCCTTATGCTCCAAAAAACATACTTATGTCCATCAAACTATGATATTCCATTTTTATACGAGTTGGTACTCTCCATGATCTACCTTTCAGTGGTTAAACTGATTTCTGAAGGAACCTGCTCTGATACCAATTGTTGGATTACTGAGCAAGGCGGGGGGGGGTTGAATCAGTAATAGTGTAATTATAATATTTTTTTTTCAAATGTTATATCAATGTAGAATTATTATCCAATAATGAGCAGTAAGAAATAAACAATCACACACATACACAGTACACCAATGTTTTATGTGGAAACCCAAATTGGGAGAAAACCATGGAATGTTTTTTCTTATATGTCTTGAAGAATTACATTCATTGGAAGAAAAAAATTCCTTTGTTTTCCAGCTGCAACTAGAAAGAGGCTCCAACCCCCTAGTTTCTTAAGATTCAACCTGAGGGAAGATCCAACTCCCCAATTATCTGGCTACAACTAGAAGGAGGCTACAACCTCCTATGTTTTCCGACTACAACCAGAAGGTGGCTACAACCACCTGTCCTTTCCTTGTCCAGCCGCCCTGAGGTAGAAGTAGAATGATGAAACCACTGTCACACTATCACTGTGAGATATACCATTGTAAACCTGTACCAATAAATCTGAATCATGCATCAACCTATACCTCATCCTGTAATCAACCTGTACCATAAACAAGTGCATCAACCATGCACCAACCTGTAATCAACCTGTACCATAAACAAGTGCATCCAACTATGTACCAAGTATGTACCAATCATGTGTCAACTACTCATCAACTATGATTGATCAACATGTACCAACATCATCAACTATACACCTCATGTATGTGTCAACTCATCAACTACTTGTCTCAACCATGTACTCAACATGTACCTCAACCAAAAGCTCTCATCAATTTCATCATCCAAATATGATTTGTAGCTCTGTAATAGACCCGATGTATATGATCACATTCCTACAAACCTTCCTTAACTTTAACAACAAGAGACTAGTATTTTCATCAAACTTTTCTTTAGTCTTACATGCCTAGTTTTGGATTAGTCAACAACCCTAACTTGAAGTAATCATAACTTTGAACCTGTAATATATAAAGAACTAAAACTGATACACAATGTTCTTCAGTGTGTTTTATGCAATTACTTCAGGTATCACTACTTGAAACCTCTAATAAAAGGAGTTATAGCAAAAATGACATACCTTGCTGAATTCTGGCTTATTCTGGAGAGCAACCTTGTAGAGCATGCCCGGCATGAAATATTCATTGAATTGATATGAAACGATTACAAAGCATAAAAAATATGGAACCCTAACCAACACATTTGGTCTCACTGAATTTGGATCTGTTATGAATAAGTTATGACGTTTTTACCCGAAACACCTGTTTTTGATTAGATTAAGGACTAGCCACAAACCCTATTTTCCACGAAGTGTAACTCCCAAAATACAAGGACCCACAAAATGAATTTTTTACCACAGATAATTGGGTATATTTTTTCGATGGCATAGAAATTTCATGGCCCGAATCATTATAGAAAAAAGTTATAGTGAAAATGGTAATATGACCTGTAAATAACATACCTTAGAAAACACAATCAAAAGAAGTTATCCTTCCTTGCATTTCGGCCTTCTTTTCTTCACCTTCCCTCAAAACATTGGCTTAGATCTCCTTGGTTACCTCAGACACCTATATGTGTTCAATATGCTCAAGTGTAATTAAAATGAGAGAGCCTTTCCTCTTATTTATCCTCTCCAAGTAGCTTCCTTTAAAACATCTTCTAGGTCACTTGGTCCACTTTCCTTATTTTAGGGTTAACCCACTTCTAATTTCTCCATTAAATTTATTATTGAAACCATTTATTTTGTATTCACTTTGAATTATAACACACTCATCACTTCACTTTATTATTTACCTTTTAAAATCTCTTAAACCACTTTGACTACTTTGACCTTTTGGGGCTTCTAGATGACATATGAGGGTCCTCCAACTTCCTTAGGCCATAACTCTCAAACCATGAGGAGTTATGTGACATTCCACATACAACCAGAAATGTAATGACATGTAATATCCATCTATAATATTATTACCTTCAAATATAGAAAAAATCATATCGTTATCCATCAAACAAACTTGGGTCCATTACCCAAACCTTGGTTCTCCAACTTCACATGGTCATAACTCTCTAACCGTGAGGAGTTATGTGACGTTCTACATACCACCAGAAATGACATGACAAGAACTATCCATATGGGATAGTTTCCCTAAAAAATTCATTGTCCTTCATCTCACTATTCCACAATTAAGCATGGGTTCTTTTACTCCGCAAAGTGTCTTCCCGTGAGGGCTTTCACTATAAGGGAACCACTTTGGAGTTCATCCATATTTACTTCTTATAAACCATGAAAAAACAATAATGAGTCATATTTACATCAAAAAATCTTGGGTCCATTACCCAAACCTTTGTGCTACGGGGTTTTTTTCAAGGGTTGACATCAATGACAACCAACCTTAATCAACAAAAAGTCTCTCCCCTAAAAAACACCTTCAACGTATCTACACATATACATTTATATATATTCATAATAACATGGATATAAAGGGAGATATTTAATATGATTTATCAATAAAAATGTGAAAACATCAAATAATATAATTTTAATAATAATATGAGAATAAAGATATAATATGATTTATTATTAAAAGATATTAATATTAAATAATATAATTTTATCAAATAGAAAAATTCAATATCATTTATTAATAAAAATATGAAAAACATTATAGGTGGGAATTTACTTAACTTTCAAAACATGTAATCATCAACATATAACTAAAATAATCATATGAATTAATTATAATATCATTTAATAAAAAACGTTATAGGTGATGGAATTTACTTAACTTTCAAAACATCTAATCATCAACATATAACTAAAATAATCATATAAATTAATTATAATATTATTTTATTATCCCATATGGGAGTAATAAAACCAATTTTATATGTTCATTTGTTAATTTTAGGAAAGTAGGTGTTTATAATTAAGTTTCGGAATATATTAGAAGAGTTAAACATTTCATTTGAGTGGAGTGTTGTTACGATAATGTTGTATGAGAATGTTATTGCTAAGTTTAGGTTAATTGAGGGCTGGTTGAAAGAAGCAAGGATGTCCATTGTCCCCTAGCATTTTTGGCATTTACATTAACAAGTTAAATACTTGTTTGGAAGAGGTTGGTCATGTTGGCACTACTTTAGATAGACTAGTCATCATCCTTCTTCATTAGTTTGGTGATATTGTTCTTATGGTAAGGTATCCTTGTGATCTCGATGAGCAACTAAGAATCCTCAATGATTTTTATTCTAGCATGTGTATGATAGTGAACATGGATAGAACAAGAGTTATGATTATCAAATCTAGAAAGATCACTTATGCTAATTTTGTGTATGACAATAACAACTTAGAGAAAGTTACTTCACACAAATATATGAGACTCGACCTTCATCACAAGCTTAACTGGAACTATAGCATTGAGAAAAGGATTTTAATGGAGGGTGGAAAACTTTTTTTTCTCTTCAAAACAACTTGTAAATCAATTGACTTCTAGTTGTGGGAAAAAAAGGAACTCCTCTTTGAGACTCTTGTTATATTATACGGATGTGAAGTTTTGGGATACATCACCTCTAGAAACCATGGAGAAAGATCAAACAAATCCAAAATCATTTTATAATTCATAATCTTAAAATTAAAAGCAATACACCCTATTCTATCCTCTTCATAGAAGTGAGTCTTTCCCTCAGTTGAGAGTATGGCTATGAGTAGGTACTTAATGTACTAGCACAAGACACATAACATGAAAGATGAGGTTTTCTAAGATTGCTTCAAAATCCAGTCAAAGACACCTACGACTCATGAAGGGTTGGCATAAAGATATTGAGTCTTGACTATATCATTAGAGAATAAAGGAGGTCACTTTGCAAAATATTGATCCCATTAATAATACTATTGCATCTAAATTTAAGAAGAAATTGTAGTGTAATAAAGAACAACATGATAAGAGAAAATTAAGATACTATAAATATGTCATTAACTTTCATCTAGAAGATCAAAAGTATCTTTTTATTATAATGAGTGTAAAGAAGAAAGAATTTGTCATATTTGCAATATTAAGAAGGTGAAGGATAAAAAACACTTTCTTAGAATGTATTGCATATGTCAACATTAAATCACAATTTCAAAATATTTGTCACAATACCAACCTTCTTAACTTTTTAACTCATCAAAATTATGTAGATTTATGAAATCTTCTTTGAAATCTTTTTAAGCATAGAAATAAAATTCTGAAGAAAACCAAATAATTCCCTACCATTTTTTCTCAAAGTTCTACATATCAAAATTAGTCTCAATAGACATTAACAATCATCAACATCAAAAATTAAAGTATCTCTAATTTAAATTCTCAAATAAATTACATTATTAAAGATATGATCACAATTTATATACACAGTTGAATATTCACACAACACTAAATTGGAAGAGAACAATTTCAACTCAATAATCTATTTTCAATGTATCACCTATATAATCTCAAAAAACATCTAATTATTAATTTTGAGTTAATTAATATTTTAAGTATCATCGACTTAACTTTTAAATACCAATTTATTATTTTTTAATTTTTCCCCTGCCATGGAGGTTTGACTAACTTGAATTTTTGTCTACATCCCCTAGGGATATCATAGATCCTATCTCAATAGCCACTTTGGGGGACCATTATGTCTGTACCACTCATCAAACTCAAGGTCATAATCCCCCTAGGGATATCATAGATCCTCTGTCAGTAGCCACTTTGGGGGACCATTATGTTTGTACCACTCATCAAAATCAAGGTCATCATCATGCCACATACATGGACCAAATCTCCAATAGAAACATGAATGCTACTTGCAAGGACATCAAGTGGGCCTTGAACCTGTGACCTCTTAAGCCTATGACTTGAGAACATTGTTCTCACTGACAAATCTCTTGGTGGAACCCTTTATTACATCATCTATATTAAGACAAAGTACTCTTTAATTAAAACTTCTAATTACATGATATGAGTATTATCACATATATTATAATAGTGTCTCTTAATATTCATATAAACAAAACTACCTATTCATGTCCATATACAACCGAGTAAGTTGATTAAGATGCCCATAGCTTACCTCTGGGTAATACAACTAATCAATGCTAGGGTATGACTCCTAATTTCACATCCCATTTTCTTATTAATGTACCATGTACCAAACTTGATTGCAAGATTTTTATTTGAGATGGATGGTACCAAGACATCCACCATTTGATCATCCATTAACTAACTAGGTAGATTGGGGTTAATGATTGATCTAAGTGCAATAGAAAATATCCATAAACTCTAACATAAGTTAAAAGGTGCCCATCTTCTACATCATCCCCTTCCAACTAGACCACCTCGACATAATCCAACCTTCTCTTACAAGTGTTTTTCACACACAATTGACAAACCTTTCTCGCTAAGAGATTAATGACATATCGATAAATCTAAAACCTAAATTGTTATTACTTTAACTTAATTTCATTTTAATTATGAAAGTAGTGAGAAAGAGAGAGACAAGCGAGGAGGGGAACCTGTATTTTATCTAGGAGATATTATCTATGATGTTGTAGTGGTCTCGGGAGGAGTAACATATAAAGCACTAGAATCTCAATCACACTTGTACAAATGTAAGACAACAACCATACCTCTACTCTTTTTTTTTTAAATATCATACTTCATTTAACCATGAATTTATAAATGGAAATTGCAAACTAAAACAAAAGTAAAGCAAGAATTGAAAGATGCCTTCCCCATGTGCTAATAAACTTGATAATAAACTTAAACATTCAGAAGACATATGAATTCATAACATGAGAATAGATTTGGGGGAGACTGCAAAAGAGAGATCTTTTCATTAACATAATTAGAAAGTAGTTACAACATAATATAATTGGTTCATTTGAGGATGGTCTCCATACTTTTAACCTAATCTTTTCTTACTTTAATCCTTTATCAAAATGTGGAACACTTTTATAACATAAAGGAGAAAAGTGGATTGTTAAAAAATCCTAGTTAGTTTTTGCTTGAACATTGTCCACCATTATTTTTGAAAGTTGGAAACCACTTTTAATTTTTGGAATCAATAAAATTAATAAAAATGTCGATATATTAGTGCATTAGATTTTTAACAACTTTTCTTCAAATATCATCACCCACAATCACCTTTATCAACATTTTTTTTTAAGTTTACTAACTAGATTTGATTGGTTGGTATTAATAAAAGTTACAAACTGTTAAACTATTTACTAAAGTTCATTGACACATGGTTAACCAATCATAAAAACATTATAATGATAGTTTTCACGTGCCTAGAGTGTGTTTGCCCGAATCTTGTGATCGTGCACCTCTTGAGGGCATTCAACACCGCGATGTTTATCACTTGGTTGTGTGGAAACACCAAGGATACTTTTTCCAGACTACGCCTCTTCACCTAGATCATACCCATACTTTATTCTAGGCTATGGGCGAGTCACATTCCTACACTAGTGTAACTCTATTTTATGCTTAGACAATTTGTTAATGATCTTAACACTTAGTCATTTAAGCATACATCCATGAAACAAAGAGAACACTTGCAAAAAAAACAAGAGACACACAGATATAGCGTGGGAGACAAAATACATGCCTAACACCCGACTAAGTCTTATTATTATGAAACAGTTACAATATGAGCACTACCGACTCGATTTACAACTTGATCAGAGTCACATGACTTGCCTCACCTCACCAAGACACTCATACATAGATTCATCACACCAAGAGTCGTCCATCGTAACAACTTTCACAACTCACGTGGAGCACCCAAAATGTGCATCCATCACACACTCACTATCTCTTGTTTGACACAAGACTTCACACAGACCTGTGGTTTTATCTCATAACTAACTCACTTGGAATTTCGACAAGACTTCCCCAAACTCAGCCCAAAAGAAGGTAGCCCTAACTTTGTCCACAAAATCACCTCAAGGTAGCACAAGTCCTCCCATGTGAAGTGACTTGGCTCCTTGAGGGAGCTCACCCCCCTTTGTTCAAGTCTGCCTTAGAATCACATAGTTGATTTTTCTCTCCTTGTTGTGCAAATCTACCTTCCTTGGTTGTGTGCTCTTGTTCTTTTATATGGACTCCAAAGGTCACCATTGTGAATCATTGCATCCATTAGGTGTGTCTCACCCCTTTTCAAACCATCATTCCCAAATGAATTGTCATGCCCTTTACAGACCCAATGCACTCAAATGAACTTGTGTGCCCAACAACTGTCATTTCGCTTAGGAACAATGTGCCCCAACCTTGGTGCGCTCCTCATTTTGATGTGCCCAAACCTCTTTAGTGCACCCCTTCTCTTGGTTTCTTCCGCCCCATGCTTCATCTCATGCTTGGGAAATCCCCTTGGCATGCTCGCATGCCCAAGCCGCCCACTTTCCCAACTAGTGAGACCCTTGGGTGTCGAAGTAACCCCAAGTTTTGTCTCCTTGACAACTTGGGTGAAGGTGTATACACCATTCTAGTCGGATACCTTACATACTCCCCCAACTTAAGTCATTGTTGTCCTCGAAAACATCCACAGAATCTGCGATCTCCAAGTCTCTAACCGAACTTGTGCCCCCATCACAACTAAATCTGTTGGAAACCCCAAGTTTCATGCCAACTGGAAACCCCAATTTCTACCAAAGTGGAAACCTCAAGTTTCCTTGCGAAGTGGAAATCCCAATTTTCCATCTCGCACTACAATCATCTGCAACATGTGCAACCATCCACACTTCCCTCTGCCCAAAGTTGCATGCGCGATATGAATTATTTTGAGAACGACATGAAGACAAAACTATAACCAATATGTAACAAGGAAATACATAGAGATAATGTGGAGAACACAAAAATATAGTGAAAACCAACTTTTATTAATGAACAAGAGAGAAAAACACTGTAGAACACAAACTAGCATAATGGGGTAGCCTATCTCTGAAAAGAAAGAGATGTTGGCTATGCTTCATTCACAACAAGCTTTACATCACACTCCATTGCGTGCTTAAAGGGACTCCTTCACCTCAATTATATATGAGAGAGTGAGAGGAGAACAATTCCCATGATGCAAGTGGGATAAATTGGACTAATTTTATAAAATTCCATAGGCATGTAAAACACTAGGACTTCATGGGCAGTCACCCATGCCAGTACTACTCTAGCCTGAGCACACTTAATTGTAGAGTTCTAATGGGATCCAATGCATTAACCCTCTGTTGTAGGCATGTACATAAGACCACTAGGAAATCATTACATGATGTCTGCAATTAATAAATGAAGATGACATTACATTCCATTCCCCATCAAAAGGGTGAATATCATGGTTTACAAAACCACAGGCTCAAAATGGTGATTCAGTGGAAAAGGTGGATGGCCACCAAGATCCATCTGGATCATTCCTCCCCCCTTAGGAAGAAATGGTCCCCATTGCATCAAGTTCCCTTGGGAGACGAGGATACTTCTGCTAAATCTGAAGCTTGGTGCACTTCTTTCCCTGGTGAAGAAGTTGTCCTACTTAGCTTGTTGAAGGTTGTCATGAACCTGTTGTTGGAGGGGTTGGAAACATTCAACCAATCTAGCTGCATGATCTACCTGAGTGTGGGAGGACTTTTTCGGTGAATATGCAACATGAAGAGTATGAAGGGTTCTATTATAACCTTCCTTGATTGTGCAGTGTGGAGGCACCCCCGTAGGTGCAACAAGAACATCTTGGTACTCTTCTACAATCTTGTTGATCTGCTTCTATTGGATAGAAAGGTATTGGGATGAGGCTGCATTGGTTGCAGTGTCCTTTTGTTCACCTTTTGATTGAATTTTGAAGAGGCTAAACTTTTCAGTATGAGATATTACTTTGCAGCATTGTTTTGGTGGGACAATAGTTAAAACTACCTTTGGTATCCTGTATAGATGACCCCCCAAAGTAACAATGACGCTACGGGGTCGAGACTCATAAACAACATGACAACTCCACATATATGTCTGGAATAATAAAACATCACAGACTTCCAGTGGGGCAACATCACACAATACCTCATCCTTGAAGGGCTTGATGTCATAGGACAGGCGACACTATTGGTTGACACAAAGATCTTTACCCAGGTGAAGCCACCCAATGTTGTATGGTTGCAGGTGTGGTGTTGTTGAAAAATCCAATTGCTTGACAACCTTTGATGAGATGATATTCTTTTGGCTTCCACTATCAACAATAAAATTCAGTGGGGTCCCCTTCACCCACATCTGTGAATGAAAGAGTCTCTCCCCCTCCTCGGGATCTTCTTCTGGTTGGATTGTTGCAGTTGCGACAATAACAGTGGGTTTTTCATCAATGAGCTACCTCCTTTTATTATTTTTTCAATCAGGGTCCAAGTTGCGTTTGTCTCTTTGTCTTTGAGCTCAGCCACCAATGACTGTATTGAGTGAAATTCATCAGTGTTGTGCCAAGGGTTGTTGTGGAACTCACACCACTTTCCAGTGTCTTTCTTAGACCTCCCATGACCCTTCTTTTCTTGTATCTAAGACTGGTTCTCTTGAGGTTGGCCTTCCTTTCTATGTCCTTCATTATGCAAGTTAGAGTTACCTTTTCTATGCTTCTCCCACTTTCTCTGTTGCTTGGATTTCTGCTCAATTTTGACTTCATATTGATAAGCAACTCCCAGTGAGAATATATCCGAGAAATCCATATCTATTTGGATGTATCTATGTAGACCATTGCGGTACTTCAAAACTAGGTGTCGCTCAGAGTCTTTGATACCTATATTTGAGAGAAAGGTATGAAATATGTTGGTGTAATCTGACACTGTCTGGTCTCTTTTCTGACGCAGAGTTATCCATCTCATGTATTGTTCATCACAATTTTCGACAGGGTAGAACTCCTCCTTTAGGGCATATACAAAGGTCTCCCAAGTTGGCTCTCTCCCAAATAGTGTAGATTCATCCATGGTGTACCTCTCCCAATAACCTTCCAACCAAGCTATGACATGGGAAATGGATTTAAGGAGCGCGAAGGTGATATTTTGATTGTCGATTTTTTTTTGGACAAAGTAATAAAATTCTAGCAGATTCAACCATTTTTCTACAACATCTGCATCTATCTGGCCTTCAAATAAGGGGATATCAAAATTGACTTGTACCTTGAAGGATGTCTCACTTGCGAAATGGCTTCTTGTCGAAGATGCCTTAGCTGCCACCATCGGTAGCCTTCGAAGGATCTGAGAAAATTTGTCCACCGTCTCGTTCCTCTCTCACACGAGGGCTTTCTTGAGCAAGGTCTTGAAAGGATCTCTTGCTTTGTCATCTCTATTTTCTTTCGTCATGGGAGGTCATTTGGTCTGGCGAGAGCAGTTGTCGTCAAGTGAACTAGCTCAAGACCCAACCCTCTACACCATGATCTCTTTGAGGACCTGCTCTAAGAAACAACAAGGAGCAACATGCTCTAGTACCACTGATCCAGATTATTTTGATAACGACATGAAGACAAAAATATAACTGATATATAACAAGGAAATACATAGAGATAATGTGGAGAACACAAAAATATAGTGAAAACCAACTTCCATTAATGAAAAAGAGAGGAAAACACTGTAGAACACAAACTGGTAGAATGGGGTAGCCTATCTCTGAAAAGAAAGAGATGTTGGCTACACTTCATTCAAAACAAGCTTTACATCACACTCCATTGCATGCTTAAAGGGACTCCTTCAACTCAATTATATATGAAAGAGTGAGAGGAGAACAATTCCCATGATGCATGTGGGATAAATTGGACTAAGTTTATAAAATTACATAAGCATGTAAAACACTAGGATTTCCCAAGTGGTCATCCATCCCAGTACTACTCTAGCTTGAGCGCGCTTAACGTCGGAGTTCTAATGGGATCCGGTGTATTAACATTGTGTGATAGGTATGTACATAAGACCACTATGAAATCATTACATGATGTTTGTAATTAACAAATGAAAATGACATTACATTCCATTCCCCATCAAAAGGGTGAATACCATGGTTTATCAAAACCACAGGCTCAAAATGGTGATTCAGTGGAAAAGGTGGATGGCCACCGAGATCCATCTAGATCAGTCTAACCATGTTTTTTGCTACATTGAAAAGACATCTCTTCCCCAACTCTTTCTACAATGTCCAAGCTGTCATTATCTCACTACAATGATCCCTCTACAATCTGTTGCTATTGTTGTGGCCTCAACTGCTACTACAACCTCAATCAAAACTTCAACAATGTCTAAGTGTTTGATGCAGGAGCATATTTGGTTTTGGGAAATCCACATCACCAAAAAACATTTCAATTATGTACAAGTTCAATTTGGATGAATAAAGATGGTTGAAACTCTACTTTGCATCTCATGCTACGACTCCTTGTTACAAATGGCAGTGCTATGAATCCTCTACAAATGGAAAATGATAGTGTTTTAACTTTTGTGTTCGAACCTCACGCTACAGAACTCTATGTTGCATCTCCACGCTACAGGATTTATGTTGCAACTCCATGCTACAGGATTCTTTGTTGCAACTTCATGCTATAGAAATTATGCTGCAATTCCCCTTCACACATCATAGGAAGATAAAACGCCAAGTGACAATCATTGGTGAAAGAAGAGGGAATGAGTTACAACTTGGGAAGTGGTTGGGAAATGAAGAGTCATGATTGTTCATCTCCTCAGCAAATGGAAACATATCGACAAGAGAAGCATTGGGGATAAAAATGGAGAAGAAAGTAGCTGAAGGGGTTGATCATCTATTGAAGAATTGAATCAAGATTCACTGGAGGTCGATTAGAGTGGTTCATATCATCACAAAGAATGAGATCAATAAAGGTTGGGTGATACATAGAGGAACAATGAAATGAACCAGTTCTATCCTGGTGACAAAGGATATATTTTATTGATCACATTGTAATCAAAGGAATCTCTGCAATAAATGATAAAGGAAGGATTTATAGTCTGTGTGTGAAATCAATTTCTTGTATTTCATTCTTATTAAAAGTGATTGAATTTTCTGTTAATTTCCCAAATATGAGTTATGTTGTGCATTATGAAAGAAGAGCATAGTTTTGTAGGTGTTAAAATTGTTGCAGGTATTGTTTCTGCATCAAGTGGTATTAAAGCGGGTTCAATCTTGAGTTGTGAGAGAACAGTGCTCGGAGGTAAGGCCCGTGAATGCTGGTCCAAGTGAGGGATACAATACAACTCGTAAGGATGCCACCGCAAAGAGTAGGAGAAACATGAGGAGGTGTGATGAATAGAGAATTCAAAGAAATAAGAAGTAGAATAGAAGAGTTGGAGAATAGACGAAATGAAGAAGCTAAGTTAAATTCAAAATCTAAGAAAAAAATTGAAGTTGAACAAAATGTTGAAGAAGGATACCCGATAATGCGTTTGATATCCTTCTTGAGTAAGAGAGGTAGCGCAAGGGTTGAAGTTTCGCGATATGATGGTAGTATGAGGGATGAAACTCTTATAGATTGGATAGGAGAGCTTAAAATATACTTTGAATATGAGAATGTTCAAGATCCCAATCATGTTCATTTCGAAGTTGAAGGGACACGCTGCAATTTGGTGGGATATGCTGCAAAATGATAGAGTAGATAAAATAGGAGAAGATTAAGACTTGGAAGAAGATGGTTAGTAAAATCAAAGAGAATTTTTTACCTCTTGACTACCAACAAAACTTGTGTAGACAAGTACATAATCTCAGGAAGAAAGAGACATATGTGCATTAATATACTGAAGAATTCCACAAGTTGTCACTCAGGTCAGGGATAAGAGAACTGGAGTATCAAAGAGTGGAAAGGTATGTGAATGGAATGAAGTATCATATTCAGGATGAGATGAGTACGCATTACTTTTGTAATGTAGACGAAGCCTCTCAGGTTGCTTTGAAAGTGGAAGAGAATATTGACAGAAGATTGCAGCAAAAGTGTTACACATCGAAATTACTCACTTTGATAGTGTCACAAGTATTGTCATTACAAAGGTCGCAAGTATCACATTTTGCTCACAAGGTCGCAAGTGTCGCATGTTGCTCACAAGTGTCGCAAACATCAAAAAAAGCATACTACCATGATGCATATGTCGTGCCTATAACAACATGAGAAGGACACTTGAAACACCTCAAACATTTGATTTGGAAGAGGAGAAATGAGTCAACAAGCTTGCAAACCTTTTTCCATCTGAAAGCACCTCAAAAACTGAGTTTTTGGAGAGGAGCTCTCCCCTATACCTCTTATGGGAGTGTCGACGCTCCCCCTTACACTATCAGGGAGCGTTATAAATCTCCCCTGGCCCTTTTGAGGGAGCGCTATAGATTTTGAGAGCGCTGGCGCCCCCCTAAAGCCTACTAGGGAGCGCTACAACGCTCTGATGGCCCTTTTGAGGGAGCGCTACCTATTCTAGGCAGTTGTTAAGCTGTTGAGATGAATGGGGGAAGCATCTTTTCATTCTTGGAAGGCAGTTGGATTCGAATCCCTAGTCCAACCATGATCCTAGGGCAGATCCTCAACTGAAGGAGGCAAATCCTCAATTTCCCCAAGGATATCTCAAGTGGTTGAAGCCTCTCCAAGGCTATATAAGCAAGCTTTCTAATGGTGAAAGAGGATTGGAAATGGAGAATTACACCAAACTTATGATCTCATAAGTGGTGCTAGAGGGGGAAGAATTGCTAGCATGAAACCTATGATCTCATAGGAAACACACAGCCAACCAAAGGAGAGTGATCAGTGAAGCTGTTGTTACCCAGGTTGTGGATCTTTCGAGCAAGGGTTAGACGAAGGGGACTTGACAAAGCTGTCGCATTCGCATCTACGATTGTAAGTACAACTGTCATTATTCTCATTAATATGACACGCTTGGCCTGTTTATTTCTGGTTTGCGTATGATGTTACATGAACTTATCATTGATAGATAGATCTGTTTTCAAGCTAATATCAATAGAGTAGGAAGTGGTCGTATCTTGTTTGTCTACAGAACTCAGTGAAAAGCAAAGGATCAGAGCTCAACTCGGAGTGTGCAGGGACACACGTTGATAAAGAGGTACTTCTATTCTCCTTCCTTCTCATGTGTTAGTCTGTACATATTTGAAAGGAAGTCAGTGTCCATGTTAAGCATTTTCTGTCTTAGAGTTAGGGTCAAGCTCTTAGAGGCAATCTACTTGTCCACAGGGAGATTTTCCTACAACAAAAAGATTCATGGAAAATGAGCTAGAGGTAAAGGTAGAACAAGTGTTGCTAAAGATAATGAGAAGGAGGATGAAGAAACCAATAGTAAAAATACAAGAGGAGGAAGAAGCACTAGTAGAGGCAAAGGTTTTTTCCTAGGTAAGTATGTAATTACATGTTGTAGTTGTGGAGTTGAGGAGAACAAAGCATCGGAATGTCCAGAGAGGAATAACATAGAAAGAAGACATGAGGCTAGGACACAAGTTACCGATGTAGATGAGACAATAGTTGTTGGTAAGAATGTGGAAGTACTTCAGCAGGAACAAGGAGAAAACCTGATGTTGAGAAGAGTATTACTCAATCCTGAGACAAAGGAAGAAGAAGAACCTGAATAGAGAAATAGAGTTTTCAAAACTTAATGTTAAATTTGGGGTAAGTGTTGTCATCTTGTTATAGATGGCACACGTATAGAAAATTTGGTATCCATTTAAGTAATGGAGAAATTGAGTTCGAAAGGCATTCCACTTCCTAGTTCATACCGAGTTTCATGGTTACAAAAAGGACAGCAAGTGACTTTGACTAAACAATGTTTATTGAGTTTCCATATTGGGAGTTGCAATGAACAAGTTTTCTATGACGTGATAGATATGAATGAATGTCATGTATTGCTTGGAAGGTCGTGGATGTTTGATAGAAAGGTATTCCATGATGGCAGAGAGAATTCATATGGATTTTTCAACGATGGACAAGGTTATAAGTTGGTTCCAATGTTGGAAAAGGGTATGGAAAACAATAACAACAAGGTTATGGACAACAGTAACAACAAGGGTATGGATAACAGTAACAACAAGGCTATGGAAAACAATAACAACAAGGGTATGGAAAATGGTAACGACAAAGTTATGGAAAGAAGTAACAATAAGAATATGCATAACAATAATAGTTGAATCATGTTATGTTCTGCTAAAGAGTTTCTAAGAGAGAATAAATAAAGTGGTTGTTGTTTGGCCATAATGCCAAAATGGATTCAAGAGACTGAGAAAAGGGATTTTATATCGGCTGAGATTCAACACTTGTTGAAATAATTTAAGGAAATTGTAGTAGTTGATTTACCAGCAGGGTTACCTCCATTGAGAAGTATATCACATCAAATCAACTTGATACCAGGATTGATTTTTACAAATAAAGCACCTTATCTAATGACTCCAACAAGGAGTGAAGAGGTAAATAGACAAGTACATGAGTTACTTGATAGAGGATCAATTTGAGAAAGTTTGAGTCCTTTTCGAGAAAGTTTGAGTCCTTATGCAATACCAACAATGTTGACACCGAAAACAAATGGTGAGTGGCAGATGTGTACAGATTCATGGGCTATTAATAATATTACAATCAAGTACATGTTTCCCTTACCAAGAATGGATGATCTTGTGGACTACTTGAGTGGCACTAAGTAATTCACGAAGATTTATTTGAAGAGTAGTTATCATCAAATTTGGATAAAGGAAGGTGATGAATGGAAGACAACGTTCAAGAAGAAAGATGGGTTTTTTGAGTGGTTAGTTATGCCACTTGGCCTAACTAATTTGTTGTCGTATACGTTCATGAGGCTAATGAACAAATTTTTGAAACCATTTTTGGGAAAATTTGTTGTCGTATACTTAGATGACATTCAGATTTTCAGTAGTGGAAAAGAGAAACATTTGGAGCACATGAAGAAAGTGTTATATCGATTGAAAGAGGAGGCATTGTTGATAAATCTAAATAAGTGTATGTTTTTGTAGAAGGAGCTTGTATAATTGGATTTTGTGGTTTCCAAAGAAGGTTTAAAGATGGATCCCGAGAAGGTAAAAGAGATTTTGGATTGGATGACACCTAAATGCTCTTTTGATGTACAAATTTTCCATGGATGGAAAGTTTCTATAGGAAGTTCATTATAAATTTCATCCAAATTTGTGCGCCTCTTACTAAATGCATGAAGAAATGTACATTTCAATGGTCAACGATAGAAACGAGGTCATTTGAGGACTTGAAGAAAAGGTGAAAAAACATCCAGTGTTGGAACTTCCATATTTCAATAAGGTATTTCAAGTAAATTGTGATGGAAGTGGGACAACAATTGGAGTAGTTTTGAGCCAAGAAGGTAGACCAATAGAATTTATGATAAGGAATTTTATGCTATCATCCAGGCCTTGACGAAGTGGTGACATTACTTGCTTCCAAAGGAGTTCATTTTGTTTATTGATCACAAGGTGTTGCAGTACATTAACAACCAAGGTAAATTGAATCAGAAGCATTCTAAATGGGTAGAAATTTTATAGAGTTATACGTTTGTTTTGAAACACAGATAAGGGAAATCAAACAAGGTTGTTGATGTGTTGAGTCGGAGGACAGTATTGCTAAACACCATGTCATTTACATTGGTAAGTGTGGAATGTGTGAAAGGGTTGTATGAAGAGGATGCAAATTTTGTAGAGGCTTGGAAAGCATGCAAAGAACCATGGATTTTGGAATGAACACCATTCTTGGATTACCATATTCAAGAAGGATTTTTGTTTAAGAACCAACATTTGTGTATTCCACAGAGTTCATTCAGGTTGAATCTCATTAGAGAGTTGCATAATGGAAGTTTAGGAGGACATTGTGGCATGGAAAAGACCACAACATTAGTGAAAGAACAATATTATTTTCCCAGCATCTACAAAGACATCAGAAAATTTGTTGAGTGTTGAATAGTTTGTCAACTAGCGAAAGGTAGAAGTCAGAATACAAGACTTTACACTCCATTACCAATACCTGAAAGACCATGGAAAGATGTAAGCATGTATTTTATTTTGGGACTACCTATGACACAGAGGAAGCATGATTCTATGATGGTGGTAGTAGATAGATTTTCAAAAATGGCACATTTTGTAGCATGTAAGAAGATAAGTTATGCCAATGGAGTAGTTGTCTTATTTTTCATAGAAGTTGTAAGGTTACATGGGATACCAAGGGCTATTACTTCAGACAAAGACACCATATTTCTTGGTCACTTTTGGAGAACGCTTTGGAAAAAGTTAGGTTCTAAATTTATATACAACTCATTCTATCATCCCCAAATAGATGGAAAGACCGAGGTGGTGAAACAAAGTTTAGGAAATTTACTGAGAAGTTTGAGTGGTAAAAATCCTAGTCAGTGGTATTTAGTTTTGGCACAAGATGAATTCACTTACAACGATTTAGTGAACACATCTATAGGAAAGAGCCCATTTCATATTGTTTATGGAAGGTCACCTAAAGGGGTGGTAGATTTGGTTGATTTACTGGATCTAGGAGATAAAAGGAGTGTTGATGCAAGTAATTTTGTAGAAAATATGTAGGAACTACATGAGAAGGTGAATAAAAAACTAAAGGAAAGAAATAACCAATATAAACAGAGAACAGGTCTATGGTGGAGGCATAAAATATTTAAAGAAGGTGAGTTAGTCATGGATCACTTGAGAAAATAAATATTTCCCAAAGGTACTTGATCCGGATTTTATGAGAAGAATGAAATGAATACAGATTATTATCAAAATATACTTAACACAGAATAACAAATATACAGTAAAACTGGTTTCTATTAAATAAGGAATAAGTTGAAACTGTAAAATGCAACAGAAAACAAGCTTGCTAGAATGGTGGCGGCTTATCTCTGAGAAGAGATGCGACGACTGCGCTCATTCATAAGAAGATGATTACAATGAGGCTTTGAAGGATTTTTTACAATAAACAAGAATGTCAGAAACCCTAGACATCCAAAAATATAACCCTAGGAGATGAAGTGCCAAAATTCATGTGGGCCCCATTTGGGTAAGTTAATACATCAACGTCCCGGGGTTGTAACTTTTGTATATGAACTTCGTTTTAGGTGGACGATATCCCTTTGGAAAGGTCTATCCTAGGAATACACATTTTGTCGTCAGACTCTGACTCTGTCTATAGTATAATTATAGATATACCTAAAAATGTTGTTTAGGGCCTCAAAACGGCCCCAGAAGTCAGGGCCCTGAAAACTAGGAAAAAACTTCCAAACTAGAAAACTTCCAAAATGAGCCAGTTGGAATAGATGGGAGGCCACCGCAATATATCTGGATCAATCCTCCCTCCTTAGGAAGAAATGGTCTCCATTGCATTGATTTCCCCCATTAAATGAGGAAATTTCTATTGAATTTGGCCTCGGGTGAGCCACTTGCCTTGGTGCGGAAGCTTCCTTGCTTTGACAACTCGATAAAGTTGGATCCTTTGCTAGAGAGTGCCCTTGACCTTTTTTTCCACAATGTGATCACTAGATGCCTATTGTATGCAGTCGGGGTTGAGCTCTGTTGGTGTCAGTTGTTCTACTATCTCTGAGGTGTCCAATAATGGTGGGAAATAAGGTTGAAGGAGATCCACGTTGAACATTAGGTGCAGGCCAAGGAAAGAAGGAATGTTGAGCTCAAAATCATTATCACCCACAACCTTGGTGATGGTGTATGGCCCATAACGGAGTGGGAGAAGCTTCCGATGGGGTCCTGTAAGAATTTCTTTTTGCAAGTGCAACCAAACTTTGTCGCCCACCTGAAGATTATGTGGCACCTGGTGTTGATCATGGTGTTGCTTGTACTTGTCATTGGACTTTTGTAGGATATCTTGAACCTATTGGCAGATGTTCTAGATCCGCTCAATGAGTTGGGTGGCTTTGTCAGCTTTAGTTGGAACAAGAGATGAGTCGGCTGAGGTGACCACAAGGGGAAGTGAAACATCTATGGGACCCAATGGTTGGAATCCCAACCCCACCTGAAAGGGGCTCTAGTCGGTTGAGCTATGCATGGCTTTGTTGTAGCTATTATGGACACAAGGAAGACTCTCATCCCATGTGCGAGGGTGCTTGTAATCATACATGTGCAGGATACGCACGATCATTCGATTTACAACCTCGGTTTGGCCATTTGTCTGGGGTTGGAAGGTCGTGGATTTGGTGAGGTTGGTGTCCAGTAGTGACCAGAGGCTCGACCATAATGTGTTACGAAATCGACTGTCCTGATATGAGACAATGGTTCATGGGATTCCAAAATGTACCCAGACTTATTCAAAGAAGAACTTGGCAGTGGCCTCTGTTGTGATGCTCTTCTTACAGGCATCTAGAATCGTCATCTTAGAAAAGTGATCAACAACCACAAAAACACAGTCATTTCCCTACTTGGTAGATGGGAGGCCCAACATGTAGTCCATTGAGATGGATTCCCATGGCTTGTTAGGAGTAGGAAGAGGGGTGTACAGGCCTTGTTTCTTAGTGGTCGTTTTGGAAATAACTCATGCAATGCATGACCTGATATACTTGTTGACCTCTTGTTGATGTTTCAGCCAGTAGAAATGTTTCTACAACATTTCCACTGTCTTTTCGACGCCGAAGTGTCCTGCAACCCAACTGTAGTGGGCTTCCCAGATCAACTTCGCTTGCTCTCTTGATGGAAAGAAGATTTGGCTCAGATGACACAGTAGTCCATCCTAAAGATGGAAATTAGAGACAATTTCATTTGCGCCCAACATTTGGTAGGTGGTGGTGAAGTTCAGGTATGTCTCATAGAGTTTGGGCCATCTAGAGGTCTCATGACCACAAGAGTCTAGCACCATGGTGAGTGCCATGACTGGCGGTCTGCTGAGGCAATCAACGACATGGTTGGTGCTTCTTGTTTTATAATTGATTTTGAGGTGGAATTGCTACAAGTATGTGGATCACTTCTGATGGCAGTCATCCTGCAATTTTCCCTGTGTCTACATGAACTGCAGTGTCTTATGATGAGCGTGGATGATTGTCTCCTTCCCAAGAATGTAATGTCTCCACTGGCAGTAGGATTTCAAAATGGAGTACATTTCTTTGTCATAAGTAGGGTACTTATAGACAACATCTGATAGTGTCTCACTATGATAGGCCATAGGGTGGTCTTGCTAAGTGATAACGATGCCCAAAACATAGCTTGAAGCATATGTCTCGATCTGAAAGGGTTGTTGCAGGTTCGGTAGTGAAAGTACTGGGGATGAGCACAAGCGATGCTTCAACTCATCGAATGCTTGTTGTTGGGACTGGACCCACACAAATTTCTCATTACCACCACCCTTGGTTACTTGGATGAGGGCCCATGCAATATGGGAGAATCCCAACATGAACCTGTGGAAGAAATTGGCAAGGCCCAAGAAGCTCCGAAGCTCAGTGAGTGTGGTTGGGGCTAGAAAATCACGGTTGACTTGGATCTTGGCTAGATCCACATGTACACCATGTTGATCAGTGATGTAGCCTAGGTAATGGACCCTGTCCATGCCGAAGGGGCATTTTTCCAAGTTGGCGTATAGCTTGTGCTGTCACAGGCTGTGCAGAACCTGCTGAATATGTTGCAAGTGTTCTACCCAAGTATTGTTGTAAATAAGAATGTCATCCAGATACAACACTACAAATGTATTGTTGAATGGTCGTAGGATATATTCCATCATCCTCATGAAAGTCGCTGGAGCATTTTTCAAACCAAAGGGCATGACCAACCATTCAAAAATACCTTCCTTTGACTTGAAGGTGGTCTTCCATATATCTGTCTGTTCTATCGGGACCTGGTGGTACCCAAATTTCAGATCAATCTTACTGAAGTATTTGTCCCCCATGAGATGATCAAGGAGGTCGTCGATTCGGGGAATCGGGTACCAGTTTCTGACTGTGATTTTATTCAGGGCTTGGTAATCAATGTAGAGTCACCAGGTTCCATCTTTCTTCTGTACCAACACGATTGGGCTCCCGCAAGGTGATGATATGGGACATATGTGCCCCTTGTGGAGAATTTCTTGGATCTGTCACCTGATCTCCTCATTCTCTAATAGAGAGTGGTGGTAGACTAGCCCATTGGGAAGTGGTATGTCTGGGGTTAGATCGATGGGGTGCTTGACATGAAAATGTAGAGGTACCTCAGTAAGTGAGGAGAAGATATATGAGTATTCTTCCATGACCTTATCCACTTTCTTCTGCTATGTGGAGAGGTCAGTCGCGAAGACCCTAGATGTGGCTGCAATCTTTCGCTCATTCTGAGAGAGAATCACGTAGAAGACAAACATCCCCGTTTGAAAGATGACTCGCCTTCATTGCTTGGAAGAGATCAAGGAAATAGCACTAGGTGGGACTACCTCGGGTATCCTATACAATTTCTTGTTCATAGTAATAATAACACTGCAAGGCCTAGACTCATATACAACATGGAGTTTCCATAAATATGGTTGGACCAAAAGAACATTACAAACTTTGAGAGGGGAAACATCACACAATACCTTGTCTTTGAAGGGCCTGATGTTGTATGATAGGCGACATTGTTGGTTGTGTTGGCAGCCAATTCATTTTTTTTCAATTGCCCTAAAAAGATGCCTACACCTAATTGTCTCCTAAACGACAAGTCCTCGTCGCATTTTGCAACTAGACATTTGTTTCATTTTTTGTGACAATTGCAATTTGGTTTCGATTCAGTTTTCACAAATGAAAGTGTGAAAACCCCTCCATCGTTGTTTGGACTGTCGTAGTCTTTTATTAATTTTCTGAAGGGCACTTTACCATTAGTTTATCATATGGCTGTGAAAGTTTTTTTCAAACTATGTCCCTTGGCCTACTCTTACTTTGATTGCGCATTTGGATTTATTTGATTAATAAGCCATTGAGCATGCAAATTTATTGGTTACATTTGATTCTATAAGGGTCATGATTGATGTTGGTTTTATATGATATGATCCTTATTGTTTTGAGCTCTTGACTTATCGATTTTATGAAATATTTTGTCATAATGTTTTATAAAACTTTGATTATATATTATGCTATGAGCGCATGATCAATATATGAGTTTCGATTTCAGGTTGAATGGAAAAGGTTTGAAGTTATGAAATCACGATCGGGTAAACTTTTGGTTTGATTTAATAGTCTGAATTTATGAAATCACGATTGGATAAACATTGGTTAAACGTTTGTTTTTGATTTAATGATTTGAATTAATACAATGGTGCGTTGGTTAACGTTGTGTTTTGGTTTAATGGTTCTAAGTTATGCAATGGCACATTGATATAGTATATGGTTTGGCAAGGTGATACAATGATCCACCGCCCAAAGTGTCGAGTTGGCCGATTCATATGGTTTAAACGATATTATGTGGATGGAAAAACACTGTACTGTGCCATTATTATCCTACATGGCGGTGGTAATCCCACCACCTTCGCACACATACAATTAATCCATTCCCTTTTGAGCGCTGCAGCTGTTAGCCGTAACCATTTTCGACCCTGTGTATTGTTTTGTTCTATTCAAACCCTACTATGCACAGAGGCCATGGCTCCAGTCATGAGGGCCGAGCCCAACAGTTGCCAAGCATTGCTGATGTTCAATGGCGCTTATAGCGACCTGTATAAATTTGGATGGATCCCGTTCATAAGGAAATTCGATGGTTATAACCCAAGCGTGGCTCGGTAATTTGCGTTATCATTCGATGGCTGCTGAGCCAAAGTTGGGGATGTGCAACTTGAAATTAATGAGCAATTTCTTAGCTCGGCTACCAGTCTTCCTGCTGCGGGACAGAAGTGGTCCAAAAGTTGCAAGGTGGAAGATGTCCCGTGGACATTGCTCTTCCAATCTCGAATGGTTAACTCCTGCGACAAAGGTTTGCTTGCAAAAATGTTAAAACAGCGCTGGCATGACCTTTTAATGATAATCAAGCAATTCATTACTTGCGAGGGCAGGTACGGGTTCGTTTTCTTGTTTCACCTTCGTCTATTGATGGTTTTTATAGGCTACGAGCTTAATATGCCCCACTATATTCATAGAATTCTGTTTAAGATGGCTAAAAGGTACATACGCAACCAGGCCGATACCAGCCTCTTCCATTTGGGGTTGATTAAAATGATTATGGTTTATGAGTTGGGGTTACGTCGTGACTGTTGGGGTGATTTTCTCAGTCGTAATGGCTTCGAACACTCAAGCCCACCATAGGTTGATAAACCTATGGTGACCGAAAGCAAGCCTATCCCCCCTGTGGCTTACAACGTTTTGCTACCCAAACCTCTACCCGACTCACCTACGAACTTGCCCATGTCTATGACCAAACAGGTCGAAATTACTAAACCCGTAGCCAAAAAGCCTAAAGCTAAAACTGGTGCTAATTCTAAAGGCAAGAAAAACGCTCGGTTAATCTCTCGCATGGCAAGAAATAAACCTAAATCCCCTACCAACCCTGAGCCTATCGTGGTCAGTGAAGATTTTGATTCAGAGATTGAACGTTTTCTCGCAAACGAGTATCCCTACTCAGAAGGCTTGTGTGACAAACCTTCATATGACTTTGTCAAGACTTTACCACCTTGTTTGCGGGATGATCCTAATTTTCCTGGCATTGAAGTACCTCGTGGAACCCTCGGTGACTCGTCGAAACCCTCATCTGCTCAACCAGTTGTTCCACCATGCGATCAGTGTGGTTTATGGTTGGAGAGATACTACTTAGATGTGCCGATGTTGCAATCCAGAATCCATGATCTGGAAGATCAAGTGGCAAAACTCACCAGTCATAATGCGAAGGTGCAACCCAATGACAAGAAACAACGAACTACTGGTTCATTTTTGTTTAAAAATGTCGAGTCGGCTACGGCAATCGTCAATTCAAAATTGACATAGCCTCAGCAGCCTTGCTGGTATGACTTTCACCCATTTATATGGCACATTCATAAACTCTGTGTACATCATTGGCCTGCTCTGTCACATAAGCATGCATTGCTGTATATAATTTCGTTTTGGTAAATCGAATTTTGTTATCGTTAAAGTTTTAATTGGATTTGGTTTTGATTCTATAATATTGATTTGATTGTTTTAAATCGGTTGCGATTGAATGTTCTGTTGTAATTTGTTTTGCATTTCCATTTTGGAACACGATCTATGTTTTAATCCGAATTGGTTATGATGCACATAAACGATGGTTGTCTGTTACAATTTTATTTACATATGACTTTGACCAGCCCGGATACGATTTGGATTATGTTTAAAAAAGGGTTTTGTTTTATATTTACCAAATCGTGGAGTGATACAAATCGTAACAGTCATACAACTCCCAGCCAGTCAATTCGTTGTAGTCAGTTGACCCTGTTCTCTTTTGAATTGGAATGACAATGGACATTCAGTTACGAATGGATTTGTAAAACATAAATGATCATGCCCAGGATGATGAATTTGTCTATAATTGACTCAGACCCGATTTTATTTGATTGTCGCCCAGCTTATGGTTATCATTGCTAACTATGTTACACCCAGCAAACAAAATCCATGGCAATTTTTGGTCAATACTGTTACACCGGTTTCGTTTTGACTATATCGAAACAACCTTCCCATATTTGATTACAGCAGAATGTATCTTATGCATAATCTCTACAGCCCGCCTATCCTTATTGTTGATTGAAATGATATGAACTTATGTATATTGTTACAACTGTAACAAATCTATTTATGTTCAATGGTATCGATTATAATTATGTTGTGGCAAATCATATCTTATATGATTACGATTCTGTTCGATTATGGTTGTATTGATTACTATTCTGTCTGATTATGGTTTTATGGATTACGATTACATCGTATCTCATATGACTTGATTCACTTCTTAATTTCGTTTGATACGAAACAGGCCTGTCAAAGTTTGACCATGTTTTATGGTAACTGAAAATAGAGCATTCTTTACTTTGTTTCGATTGCATTCATTTTGATATGGTTTAATTTAAATGATAATTTCACTTGAATTATTACTAATTCATTTTTTAAGGATTATTAAAAGATGATTTGATTTGATTTTATTTGATTGTATCTGGTCCTGTTTGCTATTCTTTACTAGCTACAGAATCAGATGATTCTGTAGCTAAGTCTGTGGAGTCAATTTTTTATTGTTTTCTTAATGAAATATCTTTCTGATTTGATCTTTGTGTTCTATTGCAGGTAATTTTGAATTGGCAGTAGATATGATGAGCAGTTAGGGGATGTTTTATAGATTTTACTTGCATTTTATTTTCTTAGTTTAGTTGATTTTGGGATTTTTTCCCAGATTATAAAAAACTATTTGATATTATCCACAAGGAAGTTTTACCTTGTGAAGAGACTTATATATACTTATGATTTTTGTAATAATGTTCATCCTCATTCGTGGGAGAACAATGATATGGAGTTATAATACAGACTGAAGAAGAATTTGGTGTTTTTTCATAGCTTTTGCTTTTCAATATATCAATGTTTTGTTTTATGTTGTGTATATCAATTTGTTTATGGTTTATGACTACTTTAGCTATATAAATCATGTACAAATGATATAATTTTAATCATTTCCATCCATATCTTGTTTCTTCCAAATAGATAAAAGACATAACAATTGTTAGTTCAGTTTGTGAATGATAGTTTTACCTTTTTCATAAATTGAATTGTTATATATAAGTTTTCTGCATAATAGGTTTTCCTTATTGCAGGAATTTATAATTATAAGATTGTTATGATTTTCTTTTATGTCTTGTTTGTCCTGTAAAACACTTCAAGAAGAAGCATAGCTGATCGTTTACAAAAAGCTTAAGGACAAAACGGTGTGAGTTTCCCTCCTCCAACTAGCTTAAGGAGTCATCATACACAGGGCAGACTTGGAGCGTTTCCAGGTCAATTAGTCTTTTATTTACTGTTTTCATTAAGTAGTTTAATTTAGATATAAGCTTAATTAGATTTATATTAGATTGTTTAATTTCAGTAAATATATTAGATCGTTTAATTTCAGTAGTTTTTTATTTCTTCCTTTCATAAAATATAAAAATCAAAAAGAGATTCTTGGTTGTCTTAAGGCAGCGAACGCATGATTTTTGCAGGTTTTAATTAAATCTGTAGGCTGTTCATAATGTACATTTGTGAATAAGAAATATTACAGCTAATGATTAGATAGCTGATTTGAATCATTATAACAATAGTTAGTCGATTGTATATAATAGTTAGAATAGTTAGATTTAGTTTTAATTCAAATTAGTAACTTATTTTAATTAATTTAGTTTCTTTTAGATAGTTTAATTTGTTTATTAGTTAGATCAGTTAGATTCAGATCAATTTTCTCTTTGGTTTTCTTAGGAGACCTTAGAGTGGCCAACGGAGCCGTTAAACTCGTCAGGGTGGTCCATTCCAAACGGCTTGGGTTATTTAGACAACCCCAGACCGGTTCCACTCTCCCAGTTAACGGACGGTCAATTTCGCTCGTCAACAGGTTGACACAGATGTCACTTCCTTGGCGGAGCCATTCGATGGTATAGGACTGCGAGTGTAGTGTTGTTGACAGGGCGAGTCACTTGACAACCTCTTCTGAGATGAGGTTCTTCTGGCTACCGCTATCAATGATGAAGTGCAACGGGGTGCCCTTCAGCCATATCTATGAATGAAAAAGGAACTCGCCTTCCTCTGGCTCGTCTGGTTCACCGGGCTGGAGCTTGGTGGTAACAACAATAGCACTGGGTTCTGCTTCAATGATTCGTCTCCCCCTTTCTGGTTCTGACTCAGAGTCAGAACCCGCATCTGATTCAGAGGCTTTCACCTCAGCCACCTACGACTGCTTTGAGTGACAATCAATAGTGTTATGCTAGAGGCTCTTATGGATGTCACACCACTTCCTGATATATTTCTTTGTATTTCCATTGTCCTTCTTTGCTTGAGGCCTAGACTGGTTGTCCTGAGGCATTCTTTATTTTCTCTGTCCTTTGTTCTGCAGGCTGGGGTTGCCTTTCCTAGATTTTGCTGTGAGGGGTTCCCAAGCCCAAATTGTCGTGTCTTTTGTTTGAGCTTCTGCTTGATTTTGAAAACATATAGATAGACCGCGCCCAAGGATGATATGTCAAAAAACTCCATTTCATCCTAAATGTATTTATGCAGACCATCACGATACTTGAGCACCAGATATCACTCATAATATTTGACACCCAACTTGGTGCTTAAGGTATGGAATATATTTCTGAACTCGGACACTGCTTGGTCTCTTTCCTGGCGTAGTGTGGTCCATTTTGTGTATAGGTCGTCATAACTTCCAACGGGGTATTATTGTTCCTCAATAACATCCCTGAAGGACTCCCAGGTGACTATGATTGTAAATAATGAGGGTTCCTCTGTTTCCTTCTACTCACAAAAATTTTCCCACCAATCTTTGACATGGGGAATGACTTTGAGGAGCGCAAAAGTAATATTTTCTCTATTCGAGAAGTTATGGACAGAGAAATACCCTTCTAGCAAATTAAACCATTTGTCTACAACATTTGTGTCTATCTGACCTTCAAATATACAAATGTCGAAGTTGATTTGTACCTTGAAGGGGGCAACGCCTCCATTTGAGGAAGATGTGTTGCTTGTTGGTAGCCGCCAAAGGATTTGTGCAAAACTATCCATCATCTCATTCCTTTGTTGCATGAGGGATTCCTCAAGCAACATTTTTAAAGGATATCATGTCCCGTCATCTTTATTTTCTCCTACCATGAGAGGTCTCTTGGGCATGCAAGAAATTTTTTCCTCCAGAGAAACAAGCTCGAGACCCAATTCATTGTACCCTGACCTCGTTGGGGACATGCATTAAGAATGACAAGGAGAAGACCGCTCTGATACCACTGATCCAGATTTTATGAGTAGAACGAAATGAATACAGATTATTATCCAAAGATGATTAACAAAGAATAACAAATATACAATAAAATTGGTTTCTATTCAATATGGAAATAAGCTGAAACTGTAAAATGCAGCAGAAAACAAGCTTGCTAGAATGGTGGCGGCTTATCTCTGAGAAGAGATGTGATGATTGTGCTCATTCACAAGAAGATGATTACAATGAAGCTCTAAAGGCATTTTTACAATAAACAGGAATTTCAAAAACCCTAGACATCCAAAAACCTAACCCGAGGAGATGAAGTGCCAAAAGTCATGTGGGCCCTGTTTGGGTAAGTTAGTACATCAACTTCCCGGGGTCGTAAATTTTGCATACGATCTTTGTTTCAGGCGAACGATAGCTCATTGGAAATGTCTATTCGAGGAATACACATGTTGTTGTTAGAATCATAATTTGTATATGTTTTGATTGTGGCGAGCCCTAAAAACGTTGTTTAGGGCCTCAAAATGACCCTGGAAGTCAGGGACCCGAAAACTAGGAGAAAAATGCCAAACTGGAAAACTGCCAAAATGAGCCAGTTGGAATAGGTGGGAGGACACTTTCATCCATCTGGATCAGTACCTATAAAAAAATTAAGTATAATAAAATAGGACCGTGCATAATCTTGAATAATTTTTTTGACAATGCTTATCAATTGGAACTTCCAAATAAGTTCAATATAAATCCAACTTTCAATGTTGTTGATCTATATGAGTTTCATGAAGGAGAAAAAGGTTATGATGAAGGTACTCTGGATGGATGGGAACAAAAAATACCAATCAAGCGAGCTCAGGAAGTGGAAGAATTTTTGGCCACAAGGATTGGTAGAAAAAATCGCAACAAGGAATACCTAGAACATTTAGTCAAATGCAAAAATAGAGGGTTTGAGGATGCATCATGGGTTTCCGAAGAAGAACTGGTATGCCTACAAAAATATTCATCCTCTAGAGAAATCACCACATGAGATAGGAGCTCATGTTTTTCTTACCAAGGGCGTCTGATGCAGGAGTATCTTTGGTTCTAGGAAATCCACATCACCCAAAAACATTTCAATTATGTGGAAGTTCAATTAGGATGAATAAAAATGGCTACAACTCTACTTTGCAGCTCTTGTTGCGAGTACTTGTTACAAATAAGAGTGTTGCAAATCATGTACAAATGGAGAATGGAAATGTTGTAATGGTTGTTCTACCACGATACAAAACTCTATGTTGCAACTCCATGCTACAGGATTTATGCTACAACTCCATGCTACATGATTCTCTGTTGCAACTCCACGCTACAATATTCTCTGCTGCAACTCCACGCTATAGGAATTATGCTGCAATTCCACTCCATGCATCCCAGGAAGCTAAAACACCAAGTGAAAATCGTTGGTGAAAGAAGAGGGAACAAATTACAACTTGGGAAACAGTTGGGCAATGAACAATCATGACTCTTTGTCTCCTCACCGAATGGAAACAGATCAAAAAGAGAAGCATTGGGGATAAAAAGGGAGAAGAATTGAGTTGAAGGGGTTGATCATCTAGTAAATAATTTAATCAAGATTCACTAGAGGCCGATTAGAGTGGTTCAGATCGCCACAGAGAACGAGAGCAAGAAAGGATGGGTGATACACAGAGGAATAGTGCAGTGAACCAGTTCTAGTTTGGCGACGAAGGATATATTTTATTGATCACATTGTAATCAAAGGAATATCTACAATAAATGATAAGGGCTAGGATTTATAGTCTATGTGTGAAATCAATTTCTTCTATTTCAGTCTTATTAAAAGAAATTCAATTTTCTGTTAAATGTCCAAATATTAGTTCTATTGTGCATTCTAAAAGCAGAGCACAATCCTGTAGGTGTTAAAATTGTTAAAGGTATTGTTTCTACGTTAGTGTTGAACTCCTATGAACTTGTTGTTGCATCCATACTTCAACCAAATATATCATGTCTCTACACATTGATATCCCCCACGCTTTGGATTAATTGGGTATATAGTCAAATCAGCGTTCCCAACTCATGAGAATGCACTTCCTTATTCCCTAACTTAGTCTTTTATGTCTTCATCTTTATCACTCCATCAAAATCCAAAAAATAAGGCAAGTTTCCACCCTTTCCTCACTATTTCTGCCATTGTCCAATCTTCATTAAGGAGATTCTCCACAATGTCTCAGTGTTTCACTTCGAACCTAATGGTGTGTCTGTACATCAAACTCTTAATCATTCTCTCGTGCACTAGCTCTCCAAGAGTTGAACTATCATGTTCGTTCCTTTTGAATGCACAACATGCCGAAATCTTGGTCTCTTCCTTCCACACAACAATCTCATACCAAGGAAAGGTCACCCCTCACCTTATTTCACTATGAAGTCACCCAAAAATAAAGTCATTTGTGGAAACTTCACTCCACTTCCCACATCATGGAATAGTAAGCCAATCTTCTACACACAGTCTTTATCGCATCCAAGTCTGCGAAGAGTCAAGGGAAATCATCGTGCAATCGCACATCTAACCAAATTTTCCATTGTGAATCAAACTTCAATCAAGTTCACAAGTTTGGCTTCCTTGGCCAAATTCTCCCCATCTTCATCTGCATCTTTGAATATGAAACATACCTTTTGAACCAAGAATTGTGCATCGAGACTGCCTTTGCCCCACTACTTCAACACCAAACCATGTTTTTTTGTCTACCTCTCTATGCCTTGGAATGATTAGGCTTGACCCTCAACCATGCTATCTCAAAGCAAGAGAAATTACCATGTCCAAGTACTATCTTCATGTTGCAATATATTTGTCTACATGATCCTCCAAACCAAGGCAAGTCCTCAAACCACCTCCTTCCATCGAGTCACCTCTCTGCAACTCAAAAGTTGCAATGAGTGTGGCCAACGCACTCACACTCCTCAAATTTCCCAATGAACTATCTGAAGTTCTCCAAGTAGAATGTCACACCCCCAAAGAAATTCCATTCCTTAGGCACGTTCAAACCAATACTTTTTCCAAATCCAAACAATGACCCTCCCAGATCTATGAGTCATCGCAAAATCATCCACAAATCACCAAGGTATGCTCTACCTCATCTAATGTCCCATACCAAAGGTGAGTGGACACTACCCAAGTCACTTGTTCTATGTTCTTCCCATTCAAGTTGACTGCCAATAGTTCTTGGTTGACTTCTTTTCTAACTCCATATATCTCCTAGAACAAAACTTCCTTGCACCTCCTGCAAGTGTCCAAACTTTGGCATTGTCTTCATGATTGTCAAGTCATTGCATGACCCAATGAATTTAGATAAGGTTCCAAGGAACCTCATCCAAGAGTTAGGAAACTCCTCTCATCACGTCCACATCTACACCCAAACTGCCTAATTCCACCACAAGACTCGTTCATGTAGATCACCCCAATATCTCCAAACATTCACCCAATCAAGGCATCCCAGTTGCTACATGAATTCTTCGAATTAGCACCACTTTATTCACCCTCAAGTATATTGATTTTCACCAAATAAATGGATTACGCTTGAACGACCAAGTCATCTGACTTCCCTTCAAAGAACCCACCGAAACACTTAGGAAATGCAAGAACTCAAAACCATACATACCTTTCCAACGACATCCTTGGATGAAACCATGGTTCAAGTCTGATGCCCTGGACCTCCGCTTCCCCAATCCATTGACTCTCCACATGAAATCCCCTCAATCATTGTGCACAACTTCAAAAACCTTCATAACAAATTCACTGTGATACAATGATGTGTCCATATGTCAACTTCAGAAATAAGTCCAAGTCCTAAACTTCCCATTCAATCGGCCAAACTCATCTCCAATTTCATGTAGTCTCCGCACCTTGATCGCTTCCTCTTCAAGGAACCATGCTCACACTGCCTGACTACTAAGCCATACTACTGCTAACTGACTATCATAACTCTATGAAGAGCTACCTCATTCGAATATTGTGGTCGACCCACTCATCCAACAACCCATCTCAACTCAAATATTGTTCTTAGTGATGCACATCATGAAAATATGTCCAACCAACTTCCTTGTTTCAAAGCTTGTCTAGGTCACCTCAAGTAGTCCAACTCATCCAAGTGATTCCACTTGTTGAAACCTAGAACTGCTCCCCTTTCCATTCACTTCTATGACCACCCTCTGCGATCACTTCTGCGATTAGATTTGCAACAAGTCCTGCATTCATTTTCCTTGCCTAAGTGATTTTTTCACCCCGTGAAATATGTTCTTGGTCATCTCAAGGTGTGTACACAGATATGACACTTACTTTTTGTAACATCCCCGACCATCAACCCACTTTCCGGGAAACACTACTTCGCGGAAACATTCTCATACTTGAATATATAACATGCATTATTTATAAATAATAAGCATTAAATCAAATTAATAAATTTGACATGGATTTACTGCTGTCATACAGATTTAAATAGAATTAACAACAATTTAAACTAGTAATGAAGTACATGATAATATTACAAGTATCACAGAACATGCATTTTAATTAAGTACAGAATTAAAACACATAATGATACTTATCTTTGAAACTGTAATACACCACCAATTGTGTGCATACCTTCCATGAACCTCCCAGCCTTAGACCGTGTTGCTCATCACTCTCAGCAGTAGGTCACCCCCGAGCTGGGACTAAGCTCCAGCGGGAAAGAGAATCCTAGGCTAGGCAAGGTGAACGAAAGACACATAGTTTATGAGGAAGGATTCTCTCCCAGGAGCCACTTATGCCCACTGCTCATAGACTCTCATTCCCCACATGCATGTCCCACCCCACGAATATACACCTTCACTGTCACCAAGATAGTCCTTCGACTACTAAACCTCCCTTGCCTTGGTCTTCAACAACAAACCGGATCGTAATTCTCCAAGCTCTGTGGCAGCTACATGAATCCTTCCAGGAGTTCTCACTTCCTCTGTGCACTCTCTCACCTAGAGAGAGTCTCTCACAGGATTGACAACATTCTTATTCAACCACAACCACCTCTCTCACCTGGAGAGAGTGTTTCACATAGGCCTGACAACCTGCTTCTTCAGCTCTGTTCCATCACAAGGAGGACAACAAGGCTTAGCAAGGAACGGATGACGGTAGCCAATCACACTCAGCCAAGGGACTGCATGGCCACAACAACACACAGTTATAACACACACAACATAGACAATTGCTCAGGTTTCACAGAAGATGTGGGTCGGCTTCAGAGGTGCGTGGCTATGCAGAGGTCCAGTGTAGAGACAAAACAGTTCTCAGGAAGGATTTCAGTGAACTCGAGCAGAATATGGAAGGTTCATAGAACGACTCAGGTGATGGATTTCGGGTCTTAGGTGCGTGCATGAACATTGCAAAGGATGAATATCAAGGCCATGAAATTCACAGGAATACACCAGTCCACTTCCGGTTCTATTTTTCGGGATTGTGTGATAAGAAAATTAGGTAGAGGTAATTCACAGACTCCCCACAGTTCAGACAGTCGATGATAAAATGGAGGACGAACCCTCATCTCGGCTCAATTCTTGGGTTAAATTGCATGTGCCTGGGTCGACACATGTCGCCCATGAAGATGCATGCACTCCATCAAGTATGCGTTCCCCTTTTGCACACGTTGGGGATGCATGCATTGCCTCTCCCATGACTTAGGATAAAAACATTCCTTTCACACCACTTTGGGAATAATAATAAATTATTATTCCTAAGGACTTAAGCCCTCAAGCTTAGCCCCTCTTCCTACCTTTCAGCCCCCTCTCCCTTACCCATACTATGGAAGCTTAGTCCCCCATCACTCTTTCTTCGTGGTCGGTCGACATGCAATGATGTTTATATATTATATTAATGATATGCATAATTACATATACAAAATCAAACTCCTAGCCTTAACACTTAGGCTCTCCGACCTCATAAACACATAATCCCACCAACTTATCAATACTCAACTCACCAACCTGCAAAACATGATTACAATTCATAATATAATTGGGGCACTACCGGGGGATATTACAATCCCCTCCCCTTATTTTTTCACTGTCCTCAGTGCAACTCTTTACACAACATCAGCAAGCTTTTCAAAATCTTCAAAAAAATGCGGGTATTTTGCCTGCATAGCATCCTCATGCTCCCATGTTGCGTCCTCAGGACCGTACCAGGTCCACTAGACCTTTACAAGCCCTATGGCTCGATTATGGTGTTGTTTGCGTTTCCAGTCCAATATGCACACATGATGCACTTGCAAGACACCTTCTTTCTCCACTTGAATCACATTCCAATCGATAACATGAAGGTATATATTTCTTAAGAAATGAAACATGAAATACATTATGTACAGTCATGGATGCAGGTAATGCAAGCATATATGCAACTGGCTCAATCCTTTCTAGGATTTCAAAAGGCCCACAAAATCTGGCTGTCAACTTGGCACAGTTTCCCAGCTTCAGGGAACTTCTATTGGCTTTTACTTTCAGGAAAACATGGTCACCCACTTTAAACTCTCTATGGGTTCAGTTTTTATCAGCATAAGTTTTTTGCATGTCTTGGACAGCTTTCAAATTCTCCTTAATTTTTAGCATATGTTCTTCCATTACCTTGAGAAACTCTGGCCCAACTACTTCCTTATCAGCTGGATTATCCCAACTCACTGGAGTATTTTACATTCGGCCATAAAGTGATTCAAATGGGATCATCTTCAATGATGCTTGATACCCATTGTTGTAGGCGAATTTTACCAAGTGTAGGTAGACTTCCCATTTAGATGGTTTGTCCATCACATGCATCCTTAGTATGTATTCTATCACTCGATTCACCCGCTCTGTCTGCCCATCAGACTTGGGATGATAAGTTGTACCGAAGTTCATATTCATTCTGAACCCCTTGAATAACCCTTTCCAGAAATTTGAGGTAAATTTTGGGTCTCTGTAAAACACAATTGTCTTGGGAATTCCATGAAATCGTGCCACTTCCTTCATAAAAATATCAGCAACATTCGTTGCCTTGTGAGTAGTCTTTAACAGAATGAAATGGGCAACTTTCGTAAGCTTGTCCACTACCACCATGATTGAATCATGATGCTTGCTGGTTCTGGACAGTCCCGTGATGAAATCCATTGTCACCACTTCCCACTTCCACTTGGGCATGGGTAAAGGTTGCAACAACCTTGCTGGGTGGCTATGCTCAGCTTTAACCTTCTGGCACTCCATACATCAGACGATGTATTCAACAATATGTTTCTTCATACCTGGCCAAAAGTAATGGTTCTTGACTGCTGCCACAATTTTCTGATATCCAGGGTGCCCTGCATAAGGCACATTATGTATTTCATGCAAAATTGCAAGTTTCAAATCCTGGACTTTAGGTACATAATTTTTTTTTCTTTTACATAAGTGTTCTGTCAGTTTACAACTTATAATTCTCCACTTTCTGTGGAATCTTACCTTGTTGTAGCTTTGCTACCAAATCCCTGTACTGCAAATCTGTATTTGCATCCTCAAAAATTCTTCTTTTAATATCGGTTCAGTACATGCTAATGGTTGTTGCATGTAATTCATGCACTCTCCTGCTAAGTGCATCAACCACTTTATTTTCCTTCCCTTTGATATGCTTGATATCAAAATCATACTCACAGAGAAACTCCAGCCACCTACTCTGTCTAGCATTCAAGGTTGGCTAATCAAACAAGTACTTCAGACCATTATGGTCTGTTCTTATCTCGAACCTCCTTCCCATGAGGTAATGTCTCCATTTATTTAGAGCGTGTACTATGGTTGCGAACTCCAAATCATGAGTTGCGTAGTTCCTTTCGTGCTCTTTCAACTTTCTAGATTCATAACAGATTACGAATCCATTCTGACTAAGGACTCCTCCTAGTCCTTCTTTGCATGCATCTGTGCACACCACAAGATATTCATTTGGAACTGTGATCCTCAGGATTGGATCATTGGTTAATAGTTGCTTCAATTTCTTGAAGCTTCTCTCACAATCCTCTGTCCATTGAAACTTCTTCTCCTTCCTTTGCAAGAAAGTGATAGGGTGATCTATCCTCGAGAACCCTACGATAAACCTTCTTTAATAACCATCTAGACCCATAAATGATCTGAATTTTGTCACATTCTTTGGTTCTGACCATTCTCTGATGCCTCAATCTTCTGAGGATCTACAACTATCCCTTCCTTTGAAATAATATGTCCCAAGTAATGGATCTGCTCCTGATAAAACGAGCACTTTCTCAACTTGGCATATAGTTGGTTCTCTCTTAGCACCTGCAACACCATCCTAAGATATTTTTCATGCTCTTCCTCCGACTTGGAATACACCAAAATGTAATCTAGGAAGACTATGATGAACTTATCTATATAGTCCCTGAATACACCATTCATCAGGCACATAAAAACATCGGGTGTGTTTGATAGCCAAACGACACCACTGTGAACTCGTAATGACCATACCTTGTTCTAAAGGTGGTCTTGTTGATGTCTTCATCCTTTATCCTTACCTAGTGATATCCTGACCTGAGGTCTATCTTCGAAAATATCTTCACATCCTTCAACTGATCGAAGAGGTCATCAATCCTCAGCAGAGGATATTTTTTCTTTACAGTTACTTTGTTCAATTGTCTGAAATTGATACACAATCTTAGCGTCCCATCCTTCTTCTTCACGAAAAGGACTGGGGCACCCCAATGTGACACACTTGGGTGTATATACCACTTATTCAGAAGCTCTTCAAGCTGCAGTTGCATTTCTTTCAGCTCCGGTGTACTCATTTTGTAAGGAGATTTCAACACTGGAGCTGCTACAGGCATCAAGTTTACAGAGAAGTCAATATCTCTTTTCATAGGTAGTTCGGATACCTCCTGAAATACATCTTCAAACTTTTTAGTACTGCATGATATAGAATCTTTGAGATCTCATCCTTAGATGCTTCCTCCACATTGGCTGCAAATAATTGACAACCTTTTCTGTAGCACTTCTTCAGCTGCATTGTTGAGATTTCTATGATAGTAACAACTTTGGGAATTCCTTGGACTATTCTTTGATTCTCTTCCTCATCCAGGCAAGTGAATTCCTTATTATGAAAGTCCAAGATGGCATGGTGCTGGTCCAACCAGTCCATCCCAATTAGACATTCATAAGAACCTAAAGGTAGAACATTCAATTCAACCTTTGTGCTTAGTCCATTCATGTCCACGGGACAAGACTTAACCAACTCAATGAACTTCCTCTTGGTTCCCGTAGACAGCTACACTAACCAAGAATTTTGATGTTTGCTTCTCGAAAAATGAAAATTTTCCACCACTCTAGGATCTATATAACTATGGCTATCCCATGAATCAATTAAAATAGTAAATGGTTGGTTGTTAATCATACCTTCCACTTCAATCATGTGCGACTGATATTCAACTTGCTTGTTGTCTAAGGATGCGTAGATCCTTGGCATTGTACTGCCCATGTCCTCCATAGTTTCATTCTATTGTACATTGTGAACACCTCTCACTTTATCATTTATGTGAGGGAAATCTTTGTACCTATGGTTTTCTTTACAACCCCAACATTCCATAGGTGGTGGTCTTGGCATTTTCCCACCTACTTCAACCTTCCTGGGCTCTTTAAAATATGGTTGTCCTTGAGGACTGTTTATGAAAAAGGGTGGCTTAGTTCCCTTCTTCCTCTAATCCATCTTGAATTTCTTCTTGTCTTCCCAAGCCTTCCGGAAAGTAGACTTCTCTCTTTGTTGCTCATATAAGCATTTCGCTCTTCTTATCGTTTCTTCCATATTTTTTGGGTCATCATACTGGATCTTGTCCCCAATGGAAGGTGGCAATCCAGTCAGATACCTTTGAATCTTGATAGTATCATCCTTGATGAACAGACATACTTCAGTAATTCCAAAAACCTTCATTCGTATTCATCAATGGTTATGCTGCCCAGCTTGAGTTCAAAGAACTCTTTCATCTTTCTGTCATAGTATCTTTTAGTCAAGTATTTCTTCTCGAAATATCTCTTGAATTATTTCCAAGTGATATCTTTCTCTCTAATGTGTTTCACCTGCACACACTGATCCCACCACATGGATGCCTTTCCCTTCATTTGATACATTGCAATTCTTCATTTTTCATTAGAGGAATAATTCTGCAGTTGGAAATATTTTCTCATGCCAAGCAACCATGTCTCGATATCTTCCTCCTTCTTATGTTCTCCATCAAACGTTTGAGGCTTAATCTTCTTCATTTTTCCCTTCAGTTCATCCACTCCAGATCTCCTGTTCTTTCTGGTAGGAGATGGGCTTGAACTACTGTGTTCCCTTCTCTTGGAGTCACCTTGGGAGTGATGATGGTGTTTACCAACACTCCTTTGTCTTCTTCGCTCGGAAGTCGGGTGACTCTCGGTTTTGCTTGAGTCTCTCTCCTGGTCCAACTTCTTTTCTATTCTCTCTAGACTCTTCATCAACTTTAATTTGAATTCACCTTGTTTATCGTGATCTTTCCTGAGCTTTCTGCTATCTATTCGGTGAGTTTGGGCATCTTTCTGCAATTTTTCAATGATCTTCATCATATGCCCCTCCTTATCTATCTCTTCTCCATGCCCATTGGAGTTCGACCCTTCAACTCCCAAATGAACATCCATCTCTTTATCTTTGTTCTCTAAACTGGAAGCATTATGTGTCTCTTCCATTTCTTTTGCACTCAGTGGCAATTCTACTCGGTTCTGGCACTCGCTAAACTTTTGCAAACACAATGTGCAGACAACCGAAATTTGTCAGGCCATTATTCCTTAACAAATCCCACAACATTCATAAACAAATATGAATCAAGAAAACATTCAGATTTCATGAATTTTCCAAGCTCTACTCGGCTCTGTAACAATGCTTCGGGCTCTATCCCCTTCTCTCTTAATCCCCAACACACATGATCGCAAGTCGTGACCACTCGCTTATCATAAAGGGCGCTTTGCGACTTCATGTTTCGGGAGGTTTCAAAGCACTTCACAACAACTTCCTGAATTCCAGACTAACGAACTTGCAATGTTGGGCAGATCAACCGTCCACGTCTACCAAACATCCAATGACTGTCACTCATTGTGGAACCTCACGCATCTAAGTTTCGGTACTTCGAGACTTCAGAAGATTTCACATTTGCACAACCCAAACACTTATATGTCACCTTAGGTGACATCATTACGTTACATCACTTAACGTTTTCCCAATTGCGGGGGCATGCAACAGTGGTTTTGAAGTAACATTTCCTTCATTCCGTAATTCTTCTGATGCTAACACATAACCCCTCAATCAAACTACGGTTTGGATTGCGGGACCACCTTGGATAATTATATTTCGTGCAACTTGGGTCCCTGCAATGTATCCTGGCCATTGATCTTGATGTATCGTGATCAATGTCACTGTGGGTCCTCTGACCCATAACTACGTTACATAAACTCGGGCCCCACTAACCCTTCTCACATAGGATGCCACATGGTGGAATACTAGCGAAGCCATTCGACCCCACCACGTCTACTCTTTCTCTTTAGAACTTTGGACTTTGGGAGTTTGTGCAATGGCACATCCCACTTCTACCGACAACTGAACTCCTGAAATTACAATCTGCTCTTCTGTTTGATCCAACAGTCAAACTCTTTTCTCCAGATCTACGGTGTAGATCTCCCTTGAGACTTCGGGGTTTCGGGTTTCGGGCGTTTATGCCTCTGCACACCTCGCTTCTCCCGATTGTCGAACTCTGAAGGGCTTCTAGGAGAACCCTCCTGTACCTTCTCCAGATCTGACGGTCATACTAAATTTCCCTTCCATTTGAATAGATCCTACGGCTCCAACACTCCAAGTGTTAAGCGCTCTCTCTGTGGTCAATTACCATGATGGTTGTGGTTTTATTCTACCTCTACTCCTCCTGAGCTTCGTAACATAGCCAAGTAACCCCTTGGCACTCAGAAACAGTCTGAGGTCTGAAATTATTCCTCCTGACACAATTTCCTCTCGAAACCTCGGGTCCAAAGAGCACTTATTTGGCCAATCCAAGCTCAACGTTGAAACCATGGCTTTGATACCATATTGTAACGTCCCTAGCCATCAACCCACTTGTCGGGAAATGCTACTTTGCAGAAACATTCTCATACTTGAATATATAACATGAATTATTTATAAACAATAAGCATTAAATCAAATTAAGACATTTGACATGGATTTACTACTGTCATAGAGTTAAACATAATTAATAGCAATTCAAACTAGCAATGAAATATATGATAATATTACAAGTATCACAGAACATGCATTTTAATTAAGTATAGAATTAAAACACATAATGATACTTATCTTTGAAACTTTAATACAACACCAACTGCATGCAGACCTTCCACGAATATCCTAGCCTTAGACCGTGATGCTCATCACTCTCAGTAGTAGGTCACCCCCGAGCTGGGACTAAGCTCCATCGGGCAAAGGAATCCTAGGCTAGACAAACCTCCATTGCCTTGGGCTTCAACAACAGACCGGACTGGAATTCTCCGAGCTCTGTGGCAGCTACAAGACTCCTTCCAGGAGTTCTCACTTCCTTTGCACACTCTCTCACCTAGAGAGAGTCACTCACAGGCCTGACAACCTTCTTATTCAACCACAACCACCTCTCTCACCTGGAGAGAGTGTTGCACACAGGCCTGACAACCTGCTTCTTCAACTCCGTTCCAGCACAATGAGGACAACAAGGCTCAACAAGGAACAGATGGCAGTAGCCAATCACACTCATCCAAGGGACTTCATGGCCACAAAAACCCACAATTATAACACACACGGCATAGACAATTGCTCAAGTTTCACAGAAGACGCGGGTCGACTTCAAATGTGCGTGGATATGCAAAGGTCCAGTGTAGAGACAAAACGGTTCTCGGGAAGGATTCCAATGAACTCAGGTGGAATATGGAAGGTTCATAGAATGAATGAGGTGACGGATTTCGGGTCTGAGGTGCATGAGTGAACATTGCAAAGGACGAATACCGAGGCCACATAATTCACAAAAATACACTAGTCGACTTTTGGTTCTAGTTTTCAGGATTGCGTGACAGGAAAATTAGGCAGAGGTCGTTCACAGACTCCCCACAGTTCAGACAGCCAACGACAAAATGGAGGATGGACCCTCATCCTGACTCAATTATTGGGTTAAATGGGATGTTCCTGGGCCGGCACATGTCACCCATGAAGCTGCATGCACTCCATCAAGTATGCATTCCCTTTTTGTACACATTGGGGCTGCATGTGTTGCCTCTCCCAGGACTTAGGATAAAAACATACCTTTCACACCACTTTGGGAATAATAATAAATTATTATTCCTAAGGAATTAAGCCCTCAAGATTAGCCCCTCTTCCTACCTTTCAGCCCCCTCTCCCTTACCCATATGGTGGAATCTTAGTCCCCCATCACTCTTTCTTTGTGGTCGGTCGGCACACAATGATGTTTATATATTATATTAAAGATCTGCATAATTACATATACAAAATCAGGCTCCTGGCCTTAGCACTTAGGCTCTCCGGCCTAATAAACACATAAGCCCACCGGCTTATCAATACTCATCTCACAAGCCTACAAAACATGATTACAATTCATAATATAAATGGGGCACTACCGGGGGATATTACACTTTCGTTGCAAATCAAACCAACCAGGTATGTCACCTTAGGTGACGTCATTACATTACATCACTTAACATTTTCCCAATTGCGGGGGCATGCAACAGTGGTTTTGAAGTAACATTTCCTTCATTCCGCAATTCTTCTGATGCTGACACATAACCCCTCAATCAAACCACGGTTTGGATTGCAGGACCGCCTTGGATAATTATATTTCGTGCAACTTGGGTCCCTGCAATGTATCCTAGCCGTTGATCTTGATGTATCGTGATCAACGTCACTGTGGGTCCTCCGACCCATAACTACGTTACATAAACTCGGGCCCCACTAACCCTACTCACACAGGATGCCACATGGCAGAATACTAGCGAAGCCATTCGACCCCACCACGTCTACTCTTTCTCTTTAGAACTTTGGACTTCGGGAGTTTGTGCAATGGCACATCCCACTTCTACCGACAACCGAACTCCTAAAATTACAATCTTCTCTTCTGTTTGATCCAATGGTCCAACTCTTTTCTCCAGATCTCCCTTGAGACTTCGGGGTTTTGGGTTTTGGGCGTTTATGCCTCTGCACACCTCGCTTCTCCCGATTGCCGAACTCCGAAGGGCTTCTAGGATAACCCTCCTGTACCTTCTCCAGATCTGATGGTCATACTAAATTTCCCTTCCATTTGAATAGATCCTACGGCTCCAACACTCCAAGTGTTAAGCGCTTTGTCTCTGTGGTCAATTACCACGATGGTTGTGGTTTTATTCTATCTCTACTGCTCCTGAGCTTCGTAACACAGCCAAGTAACCCCTTGGCACTTAGAAACATTCTGAGGTCTGAAATTATTCCTCCCGACACAATTTCCTCTCGAAACCTCGGGTCCAAAGAGCACTTATTTGGCCAATCCAAGCTCAACGTTGAAACCATGGCTCTGATACCATATTGTAACGTCCCTGGCCATCAACCCACATGTCGGGAAATGCTACTTTGCAGAAACATTCTCATACTTGAATATATAACATGAATTATTTATAAAGAATAAGCATTAAATCAAATTAAGACATTTGACATGGATTTACTACTGTCATAGAGTTAAACATAGTTAATAGCAATTCAAACTAGCAACGAAATACATGATAATATTACAAGTATCACAGAACATGCATTTTAATTAAGTATAGAATTAAAACACATAATGATACTAATCTTTGAAACTTTAATACACCACCAACTGCGTGCAGACCTTCCACGAATCTCCCAGCCTTAGACCGTGCTGCTCATCACTCTCAGCAGTAGATCACTCCCGAGCTGGGACTAAGCTCCATCGGGCAAAGGAATCCTAGGCTAGACAAACCTCCCTTGCCTTGGGCTTCAACAACAGACCAGACTGGAATTCTCCGAGCTCTGTGGCAGCTACAAGACTCCTTCCAGGAGTTCTCACTTCCTTCGCACACTCTCTCACCTGGAGAGAGTCACTCATAGGCCTGACAACCTTCTTATTCAACCACAACCACCTCTCTCACCTGGAGGGAGTGTTGCACACAGGCCTGACGGCCTGCTTCTTCAGCTTCGTTCCAGCACAAGGAGGACAACAAGGCTCAACAAGGAACAGATGGCAGTAGCCAATCACAATCAGCCAAGGGACTTCATGGCCACAACAACCCACAATTATAACACACACGGCATAGACAATTTCTCAAGTTTCACAGAAGACGTGGGTCGGCTTCAGAGGTGCGTGGCTATGCAAAGGTCCAGTGTAGAGACAAAACGGTTCTCGGGAAGGATTCCAGTGAACTCAGGTGGAATATGGAAGGTTCATAGAACGACTGAGGTGACGTATTTTGGGTCTCGGGTGCATGAGTGAACATTGCAAAGGACAAATACCGAGGCCACATAATTCACAAGAATACACTAGTCGACTTCTGGTTCTGTTTTTCACAATTGCGTGACAGGAAAATTAGGTAGAGGTCGTTCACAGACTCCCCACAGTTCAGACAACCAACGACAAAATGGAGGATGGACCCTCATCTCGACTCAATTATTGGGTTAAATGGGATGTTCCTGGGCTGGCACATGTCACCCATGAAGCTGCATGCACTCCATCAAGTATGCATTCCCTTTTTGCACACGTTGGGGTTGCATGCGTTGCCTCTCCCAGGACTTAGGATAAAAACATACCTTTCACACCACTTTGGGAATAATAATAAATTATTATTCCTAAGGAATTAAGCCCTCAAGATTAGCCCCTCTTCCTACCTTTCAGCCCCCTCTCCCTTACCCATACCGTGGAATCTTAGTCCTCCATCACTCTTTCTTTGTGGTCGGTCGACACGCAATGATGTTTATATATTATATTAAAGATCTGCATAATTACATATACAAAATCAGGCTCCTGGCCTTAACACTTAGGCTCTCCGGCCTAATAAACACATAAGCCCACCAGCTTATCAATACTCAGCTCACAAGCCTACAAAACATGATTACAATTCATAATATAAATGGGGCACTACCGGGGGATATTACACTTTCGTTGCAAATCAAACCAACCAGGTATGTTCCTAGTCTGTTGTTGATATCAAGTCTGAGACAATTCCTGTGATGAACTCTATGATCACCCACCCTGTCCAAGTGCTTCATTTTAGCAAAACAATTTCTCTCAGTCTATACAAGGTGTGCGCTTGGATCAACCTTCCATTGCACCATCAACCAAAACCTTTGTCGTAATTCTGATGCAAAGTCTCTGTGATGAACCAGTTCATTCCACCGAATTGTTCACCAAGTCTGCGAACATTCCCACTGAATTGTCTTCGCAATGATCTGTCTTCAAACTTCGCTCTAATACTATATATCATTGAGATGGTGGTGAATAACGCACCAACCCTTCTTCAAAATCTACGACGAACAAGCTCTGATACCATCTGTCACATCCCCATAATGTGCCTCTGTATCTTGTGATTGTGCACCTCTTGAGGGCGTGAGGCACCGTGACATTTCTCACTTGGCTACTTGGAAACACCAAGGATACTTTGTCTGGGCTACGCCTCTTCACCTAGAGCATACCCATGTTTTTCCCTAGGCTATAGGCGAGTCACACTCTTACTCTAGTGTAACTCTCATGTATACTTAGAAAATTTGTTAACAATCTTAAAACTTAGTAATTTAAGCATACATCGATGAAATGAAGAGAACACTTGCAAAAAAAACAAGAGACACACATATATAGTGTGGGAAACACAAGACATGCCTAACGACCGACTAAATATTATTATTACGAAATAATTACAATATGAGCACTACTGGATCGGTTTACAATTTGGGCAGAGTCACACTACTTGCCTCACCTCACCAAGTAACTCATATGCGGATTCCTCACACCAAAAATTGTCTGTCGTAACAAATTTCACAACTCCTATAGAGCTCCCCAAACGTGTGTCCACCATAGACTCACCGTCTCTTCTCTTTCACAAGACTTTGCACGGACCTGTGATTCTGTCTCATAGCTTCCTTGCACAGACCTGCCACAAGACTTCCCCAAACTCAACCCAAAAGAAAGTCGCCCCAACTTTGTCCATAGAATCACCTCAAGGCAGCACAAGTTCTCCCATGTGGAGCGACTTGGCTCCTTGAGAGAGAGAGCTCCCCTTCATCCAAGTCTGCCTCAAAATCACAGAGTCGATCTTGCTCTCATTGTTGTGAAATTTTTCCTTCCTTGGTTGTGCGCCCTTGTTCTCTTATATGGACTCCAAAGGTCACCATCGCAAATTGTCTTTTCCTTTCGGTGTGTCGCACCCCTTTGCAAACCATCACATGCAAACGAATAGTCATGCCCCTTCACAGACCTGATGTGCCCAACTGAAGCTATGTGCCCATCAACCATTGCATCCCTTGGGACTGACACGCCTCAAACTTGGTGCAGTCCTCACGTCGACTACCCCAACTTCTTTGGTGCACCCCTTCTCTTGGTTGCTTATGCCCCATGCTTCACCTCATGCTTGGGAAAGCCCATTGGCATGTTTGCATGCCCAAGATGCCCACTTGCCCAATTAGTGCAACTCTTAAGTGCTGGAGCAACCCCAAGTTCCATCTCCTTAAAAACTTAAGCAAAAGTCTATGCACCCTTCTAACCAAAAAAAACTTACAATAAAAACAATTTCATAAATAATAGAAAATGTATTACCATGTTAAAATTTCATTTATCAAAATGATAGAAAGCTATTATTTAGTATTATGAAAGGAACATATACTTATAAACTATGGTATTTTTACCAAAGAACACATCAAACACATTTGTCTCACAAGAAAAAAAAAAAGTTTAAAAAAAAGTTTAGTACATCACTTGTTTTGTTGGTTTGTCGACCTCTTTTCCATTTTGAACTCTTGTCTTCTACGTGGAAACAAGTACATGTGAATACCTATATTGTATCAAGATATAATCTTGAGGATTGGTCTTCCATCGGCTACAACTATTCCAACGCAAGAATGGATAGTTTCTTTTTTAACAATTAGAAAAGTTCTTTTTGAACACGAGAAAAAAAAAAAAATTAGACAAAATAAAAACAGTAATTAAGGTATATATGCTTCATTCAATTCCTATTTTTATAGTCTGATTATTTTATTTTATACATTTTTTATGTATCCATGTAACTATTGGATATAATTTAAAATTTAAATGTAATAATAAATTTTATTTAATTATTTCATTTTCTATATATTCATGTTCAAAATTTAAATGTAATAATAAAATTTAATATATATATATA
>ML803513.1:254519-269112 GCA_009831015.1 Picea engelmannii
CTTTTTAGCCAACTTTGTATAGTTTTGGCCCTTTTGATGTGCTGTGGAGTTAATCCTTGTGCCATGGATGATTGTTTTTCTGTGTTGATGATGTTGAGTTCTTGTCGCCCTGTGCGGACGAAATTTCAGTGATAACACTAATACCACATGTACAATAGATGAAGATAGGTGCCTCTACAAAGTGGACGCTCTCCTAGAAAGTGTCCCATTTGTGAAACAAGCATCAAGAAAGTGGGATTTCCTCAAATGAGTTGTTAAAAATTTGGCGATAATCTTCCCACAATAGATTTTAAAAGCACCATAACTATGTCAATTTTTGCCCAAATTTTATGACCACATTTTGAAAATCCCACGGCCATTATGTATCGATTGGCGTTGATTAATTAGGATTCTAGGAACTCTATTAAAACATGACTTCTCTTGAATCTAGGTTGTCCTCAAAATATGGGTAATAATCTCATGTGGACATCCTCCTCAAAAGTGTGATAGAAATGGTCAAAATACAATAGATTCCCTCATATAGGGAGGCTGGTGATCAAAATTTGGACCAGGGGTTAAAATTTAGCTCAAAAAGAAAAGTTCTCGGAATTGCCTCAAAATCAATGGGTGTATAGCCCTTGTCGTCACGAACCCAACGCAACTCGTTCGGGTTCAAACAGATGTCGGATGAGTGAGATATCGCAATCTGTTCGATTCGCCAAACATGTAAAAAAAATTGCTCACTATACAGTCCGTACAACTGACGTGGCATGTCCGTACACTTAAGTGGTAGTTGCTGACGTGGCAATCATTGATTGGCAGATTTTGGACGAATGATGTTTCGACACGTGGCATCATTGTAGCAAATGGTTTGGTGCCACGTGGCCCAGGCGTGGGCTGCCGCATGGCACCTTTGTAATTTGGTTGTTAGTTCAAAAATTATTATAGAGTCTGTAGGGATCGAACCCCGAACCTCCCCACCATGGAAAATCTTTGGCAAAGGCCGCCCAACCGGCGCGCCTACCATATGGTTCTTACAACTATATGTTTTCAAAAATATTTGAGTTTGAATATGTGTATGGTTTGGGCGCGTCCGAGCTGGGGCTTAGCCCCAGCCCCCGGTTTCTATGTTTACCATATGACCTTGCTACTTTGCATGCGCAAGATTTGGTTTTTAAAACAGTTATAACACCACATGCCCACCACTTGTCACAACCACATTCGCTCTTGGAACCTAGCCCTTTTCTGTGGGAAACGAGGTCACATGGTGACCCATATGTCCATGGGTTTGGCGGTTAGGGGCTAGGCGTGCCCTAACCGTCCTATAGTTCGCACCATTATGTGGTTGTGTGCCTAGTTCTAGGTTTTAGCATGAGATTGAGCACGTGAGCTAGGTTGGATGCACAGAGGTGCATTTTGGCGAACCAGAGACAACAAGTTTGAAGGAGGAAAATGGCAGGAGGCCTATCTTCTTCATTTTTTGGCCAAATGAGGTGTCGAAAAAGCCCACCTAGGGGTTTCTGGACGTTCTGAATCCATTGGAACTATTTTCAAAGGCATTTGAAGACTTTTTTTGCATTCTTTTCACCATTGAAGTTTCAGAGAGCTCTAGGGAGCTTGAAGCCCTCATTGATTGAGGTCATGCTCAGATAAGCCCAAGTCTGTTTTCTGTGACTGAATAGTCATTTTTGGCTAATTGTTATGCTCTGGACACATTGGGATAGGTTTCAAATCCATTTGAGGACTTTTAATGGTGTTGTTTCCATAAGGAAGCTCAGGAAGCTCAAGGCCACATGTAGAAGAGGTCATACCCGGATGAGCCATGATCCGTTTTCAGAGTTCTATTAGTCATTTCTAGGGTTTTTATGTATTCTGAACCCAATGGTACAGCCAATAATTCCATTGGAGTTGATAAGCAGCTTGTAAAAGAATCTTTGACAAACTAATCCCAGAGAGCCAAGTCCATTGAAGGAGGCTCAAGGAAATGTAGCCCAGAGAGGGGTGAACTCCTTTATCATCTTGTTATTTTTGTGAGTTTGCCGGTTATATTTCCTACAAGATATGTTTGTGTTGTATTCTTTAAACTACATTTTTAACTTTTTAAAGACCTCACACATAAACATTTAAAAGAAGCATGACTTTGACACATAAAACCTCTTGCATAACTTTTACATAGAGCAAGGTCCTGAAAAGTTTATTTTAATGAAGTAGAGGGTGCTTGCATAGCATAACAAGTCAGCCCCCTATTTTTATATCAGGTGGTATCAGAGATTAGTTTGTTTTTCTCATGTGATTTCCATTGATAGCTAGAGTTTTAGTTGTTGGTATTTGTGCAAGTTTTGTGTTGAAGTTTGATATCTTACAAGGATGGAGGAAGCTTCAAACATTGATAGTTCTCATACATCTTCATTATCCAAGTTCTTTGACAAAGAGATGTTGAAGGAGTTTGTAACCATTAGAGATATGGTACAAGAGTTGTGGGATAAAAGAAAAGAGAGCATTGTCCTTCAAGAGCAGTTGATGGCCATGAAGGAGGAGAAAGACCAACTTCTTGAAAAGAGATTTAGTCCAAATGCTTCCAACCAATTTGCTAATGAGGAGTATGATCTTATTTATAAGAGAAAATCTTAACAACCTCTATAATAGAATAAAATTACATCTTAAGAAACCCTTATCTCTATGCTCAGAAAACTAATATCATCTAACAAACAAAGGAGGATCTAGTAAACAACAATAAAATGTGGTGGACTAATACCACATGTACAATAGATGAAGATAGGTGCCTCTACAAAGTGGACGCTCTCCTAGAAAGTGTCCCATTTGTGAAACAAGCATCAAGAAAGTGGGATTTCCTCAAACGAGTTGTTAAAAATTTGGCGATAATCTTCCCACAATAGATTTTAAAAGCACCATAACTATGTCAGTTTTTGCCCAAATTTATATTATGACCACATTTCGAAAATCCCACGGCCATTATGTATCGATTGGCGTTGATTAATTAGGATTCTAGGCACTCTATTAAAACATGAATTCTCTTGAATCTAGGTTGTCCTCAAAATATGGGTAATAATCTCATGTGGACATCCTCCTCAAAAGTGTGATAGACATGGTCAAAATACAATAGATTCTGTCATATAGGAAGGTTGGACTCATCAAAATAATAAATTTCATCGTCAAAATGCTCCATGAGACCCTCACAGATGTGGATCTAACACAAGTAAGAGAGTCATCCCCTTAAATGCTCTGACAAATGCTCAAATTCCCCACATGTGTGAGAATAAGGCCTCCCAAGGTGGGTTGATCCTCTAAATAATTCAAAATCCTTCTCAAAAGATGTTAAATGAGTGGAAGGTATGCACATGTGGTCTTCAAATGCAACAACTTTGGTCAAACGGTCCAAGAGAGCAAGTCGACCTCTCAAAATGAGTGATATGTGGTATGTGTTGTATCCAAGAGCGTGTGTGTTATAACCCTATAATTTATAGGATCAACTGGTGACTGAAACGTTATCCTTTTAAGTGTTCTTGTTTGTCAAATGATTTTCCATTCTACAAATGTCACATACCCACTACAGAAATCAAAATTTTCGCCAAATTCTCGAGGATCAGAATCCCTGAAATACCTACAGGGGTCTAGCGTAGGCTAGTTCCTTCCTTGTCCATATCCATGTGATTGTGGGTCACGAACACAAGCCGAACAAGTATGGTGTCCATTCGCTCTTCGCGGCTCAGTGATACTAGAGCGTCAAGTCTTTCGACTCTGCAAACCCCGAATGTCAAACCGTCGAAGAGGCTTCGATCAACAAGTAGCCCCCTGGGCTATGCCCTGGTCCATAGGTCCTTTTCGGTAGCTCCCCTGTGTGAACAACACTAGGGCGCAAGATCTACCTTTCCCAAGCGACCACAGTGCTATGACCAAGGCCTATTCCCAAAGCCGCTTGTCGCAACTCGCCATTTCGCGAGTTCGCGAGTCGAAACTCCCGACTCTTCCTTCCCAATCTTGCGATACCCGAGATCACGAGATGGGTATAGCTCCTTTCTGTCAGCGCCTTCCACGCGTGACCATTGGCTAGGCTAAACACTATCACCTCTTGCTACTCGCCCCTTCGTGAGTTGAAGGGTTGAGCTCCCGTGCCCTTACTCTGCGAATCCCCGAGAAGTGAGGAGTCAACAGAGCATTGACTCCTTTCTCCAGGCAACGCGTGTCCACCTGTCAACCATGCGGGCCCCACCTTGTGGTCCTGCCACATGTTCTCTCGACTCGGCTCTCGACACTTCTCTACTTGGGACTTGGAGCACCCAACCTTTGGGCTCTTACCTTGCGAACTTCCGAGTTCGCGAGATCCCTGGATCTTTGCCACCTATCCTCCTAAGATGGACGGTACTGATAGCTTCTTGCGATTTTGGGGTTTCCAATGTCGACATGTACTTGTCCTCAGGATTCGTGATCCATCGAATCCCAATATGCCGATATAAGGACAGTTGGCCCTACAATGGGTGCTTTTCTCTCTGTCGGGACTACGGACTTCACAATCCCGAAGTGTATGGACTTCTTGTCCCTGGGATTCCTGATTTCCCGACAGATGACTTTCAATTTGGGACTTCTCTTGAATGCTCCGATTGCCACCACGCGTCCTCCTAAGATGGACGGTCCGGATCGCTTATCCCGATTTCGGAGTTTCCGTTGCTGAAATGTTCCGACATCTTGTCCCTTTGATCTCCGAAACACCGACGAGCTCCCGATCTTGCCCACGTGTCCTCCTATGATGGATGGTTCATATTGATTCCGGTAATTTCACTATAAAAATTCCCAACCTCATGTCATTGTGACTCCCGATTTCGCAAATGTCGATATCCCGATGGCCATGTCTCTCGTCGGGACTTTCAACCTCTTATTCACGAGGGCTTAACCCTCAGGCATCTCTTAATAGATCCAGTAGCTGTCGGGGTTTTCTGGCTAAAATCTAACGGCTCAAATCTGTCCCACGTCGTGCATTCTCCCACTACCTCATGGATGTGGAAAAATCAGTGGTCCAGATGTTCTCATGGATCTTGGGGGTCGATGATCCCGATTTCCTTTCCATTCATGACGATAGAGGAAAAGGGGAAAGGTATGTAACGCCCTTGTTTCTTTCGTCAATCTAAAGGTCGTGACTGACCATGGATCTTCTGACGGAATCTCACCCATCGGTTGATACTTATACCTATGATGTTACTTTGGGATTTTAAGAGGGTCATTCCTCCTCATACTGGGTTGTTAAGACTTGCACATTCAAGTCCTTTTTCCTGGCTCTTGGTAAACCTTTCCAAGGGGGGAAATCTCTGTGAAGAGATCTATTCTGGGGCATTCCTGGAGATAGATAAGGGGAAACAAATTCCCTAGAACGGACTGGAAGTCTGTCTTGGTTCGACTTATGCATAATTAAATTCATTTATCAACATAATCCATGCGTGGCTTTTTCTGTTATAAGCATATATCTACCATTTCTTATCAAAACACTGCACAGACATTCTTATACTGTAATCATTCACAATTTCACAGTTCATGAGCATATATATATATCAGCATATGAATTTCAAGATGCAACATGTAAAACACTTATCAAAAATAACACCAAAAGGGAGTGCAACTGCTGAGAGGGGTGCTCGTTTCCACCCAACCATAGGCATAGCGACTCCCAGCGGATTTAGCACTAGCCACCCCCGAGCCGAGACCACGATGCTGTGAGACTGCGTCCCTCTATCTGCCAGTGACCTGGAGCGAAGGTTGCAATCCTTCCTCTCTGCTATCACTCACTCTGCATAATGCCAGAGTTCCCCTCACGTCTACCCCCTCAATCACTTCTACCATACGCCTTATCCTCTTGCGAGGTTGCGTGTGGCATGATTACCCTCGCGCTGATCAGGCCTGACGGCTCTATGGATGGGCAGTTCACCATCCCATCCCTCATTAAGCCATCCGCCTACCAGCCTGCGAGACATTAAATTTGGGGCCAGCGAGCCGCTTTTGGTTCTCCAGGCCAGTGGAGTCCAAATATGGTATCAATTCTCGGTGGAAGTTAACACCACCTTTTCAGGTGCCTTCCACCGCCATCATGGTCTCTTTTCTGCACATCCCCTCTCAACAGTCTTGCAATAAATTCAAAATGTTATTTACATTCATTGACCTTTTCCTCAAGGTCCATTTACATCACATATTCCTATTTATGAGTTTGCCATAGTTCTTGGCCAGTCCAGTTATATTTACAAGCTGGGGGAAACAGGGTGTTACAATTCCCTCCCCCTTAAAAGGAACATTGTCCTCAATGTTCTTATCTACTAACATGTATTGCATGTACAGAAGTAAACAAAATCGGATATGTCTGTCTCATGGCATCCTCCATTTCCCATGTAGCCTCATTTGGGCCAAAATGTTTCCACTGCACCTTGACCTGTGCAATGGTTTTGTTCCAAAGCGGGGTTTCCTTTCTGTCCAGTATGCATTAGGGTTCTGGTAGAAATTCTCCCTCCGGTTCCACCTGGATCACAAACCAGTCAATTATATGATTAGCATCATGTACATATTTCTTCAATAATGAAACATGGAGAACATTATGTGCTTTTAATGTGAGAGGAAGTGTTAGTCGATAGGCTACAGGTCCCACTCTATCTAGAACCTCAAAGGGTCCACAACACTGGGGTGCCAACTTGGCACAAGCTCCCATTTTGAGAGAACTCCTTCTGGGCTTAATTCTGAGATATACATGGTCTCCCATTTTGAACTCTCTTGGAGTTCTCTTTTGATCATCATAACTTTTCTGTCGGTTCTGAGCGACCTTCAGATTTTGTTTTATCTGGGTCACTTGCTATTCCATTTCTCTCAGCATGTTGGGTCCAAAAGAAATCCTATTTACAGGATTTCTCCAGCGAATTGGAGTATTACACGGCCTACCATAGAGGACCTCGAAGGGACTCATCTTTAAGGATGCTTGGTAGCCGTTATTGTAGGCGAATTCTACCAATGGCAGGTAGTCTTCCCATTTCCTGGGTTGATGCATTACATGCATCCTTAACATATCCTCTAATATTTGATTCACTCTTTCTATCTGTTCGTTGGTTTGAGGGTGATAGGCGGTACTAAAAAACAATTTGGTCTCTAAACCTGCCATCGGTGATTTCCAAAAATTTGAAGTAAATTTTGTGTGTCTGTCAGATATTATCTCTCTCGACATACCATGCAGTCAGAACACTTCTTTCATGAATATTTGGGTGATATCTATCACCTTGTAGGTTGATTTGACGGGGATGAAATGAGCAGACTTGCTTAGTTTATCCACCACCACCATAATGGCATCATTCTGTTTGGTTGAAGTTGGTAATCCAGTGATAAAATCCATAGAGATGGTCTCCCATTTCCATTCTGGGATGGGTAAAGGGTGTAATAGTTCTGCTGGGTGTCGATGTTCTGCTTTAATCTATTGGCACTCTATACATTGGGCCAAATATTTGGCTATTTCTTTCTTCAATCCAAGCCAATAAAATTGTTTCCAGGTGGCAGTGATCATTTTTTGGTATCCTGGGTGACCAATGTATGGTCTTTTATGTAGTTCATTCATGATGAACCTCTTCAAGTCGTCACAATTTGGAATGTACATTCTATCTCTGTAGGTGAGCAGACCTCCTTCGGTCATCTGGTAGCCTTTATATTTTACTCCAGCGGGTTCTTGCTGTAGGTACAGGGTCACAGTTTGAACGAAGGGATCTGTTTCTTGTGCCTTTCTGACTCTGTTCTTGACATATGTCTCACAGGTACTCACCGCTGCCAGGTGAATTGTTCTCATTCTTATGCTAAGGGCATCGAACACCCTATTCTCCTTCCCTTTAATGTGTTTTATTTCAAATTCAAATTCGCTAAGGAGGGCCATCCATCTAGCTTGTCTAGGATTGAGCTTGGGTTGATCAAACAAATACTGTAATCCACAATGATCTGTCATAAGCACAAATTTTATTCCCAAGAGGTAATGCCTCCACATTTTTAAGGCGTGCACTATGGCAGCTAGGTCTAGATCATGAGTCACATAGTTAACCTCATGTTCATTCAATTTTTGGGATTCATAGCAGATCACCTTTCCTTCCTCCATAAGGACTCCTCCGAGCCCCTCCTTGCAGGCATCTGTGCACACAAGGAAGTCAGCTTTTGGGTCAACAATTTTCAACACGGGTGCATGGGTTAGTAGATGTTTCAAGGTTTGAAATATTTCTTCACATTGTTGTGTCCACATAAATTTTGTCCCCTTCTTCTGGAGGGCAGTGATTGGACAACCAATCTTGGAGAATCCTTTTATAAATCTCCTATAATATCCCGCCAATCCCATAAAGGATCTGATGTCTGAAACATCCTTTGGGGTAGTGCATTCCGTGATAGACCTGATCTTGTCAAGATCTAATGCTACCCCTTCCTCGGACAGAACATGTCCCAAGTAATGTATTTGCTTCTGAAAGAAGTCACATTTGTTGAATTTAGCATAGAGCTAATGCTCTCTTAGCACTTGCAGCACAAGTCTAAGATGTTCTTCATGTTCTTCTCTATTCTTAGAGTAGATTAATATGTCATCAATAAAAACTAGTACAAATTTATCTAAAAATTTACTGAGTACATTGTTCATTAAGCACATGAAAGTGGCAAGGGCATTGGTTAACCCGAATGGTACTACCACAAACTCATAGTGACCATACCGTGTCCGAAAAGTGGTTTTATGGATGTCTTCACCCTTAATTCAGACTTGATGGTATCCCAACCTCAAGTCAATCTTTGAGAAAATAGACGCACCCCCCAATTGATCGAATAGATCATCGATCCTAGGCAAGGGGTACTTGTTCTTTATGGTTACTTTATTAAGTTTTCTGTAATCTATGCACAGTATAAGGGTGCCATCCTTCTTTTTCACAAACAGGACTGGTGCTCCCCATGGGGACATGCTGGGTCAAATATAACCCTTATCCATCATTTCTTTCAATTGCAATTTGAGTTCAACTAACTCAGGTGTGCTCATCCGGTAGGGTGTCCTAGACACCGGCACCACTCCTGGTGCGAGTTCTATCGAGAAGTCAATGTCTCTTCTCGGAGGTAGACCTGGTACCTCCTCCGGAAAAACATCTCTGTATTACCTCAGGATAGGGTGATCGTCAGGGCTTGGTTTAACACCTTCGATTGTTTTTAACACCTGTATCGCATATAGGCGACATCCTTTTCGGAAATACTTTCTCATTTGTAGGGGTAATATTTGTCTCACCGAGACTGGTTTTCGGATCCCTTGGAGGGTTATCCTTTTTCCTTCTTTGCTCACACATTCTAAGGTTTTATGGTAACAGTCCAGTTTGGCTTTATGGGCGGCCAGCCAGTGCATACCAATCAACAGGTCGTATGATCCCAGGGGTAATACATTAAGGGTTGCTTGGGTGGGGAATTCACTCAACATTAACTGGCAGGCTGGTATGACCTCTACCACCTTTCTTTTGGTGCCAGTGGCTAACTGTACCAACCATGGCTTAGTTTTCTTCCGTGGCTGTAGTTTACACTTATCAACATCTCTAGGGGATATATAACTCAAATTTGAACCAGGGTCAATCAAAACAGACACTAGATGGTTGAAAATCATACCTTCTATTTCCACCACTAAAGCTTGGTGGTCAGCTTGGTTATTATCCAAGGCTGCATAAATATGTGACACACTCCTTGCCACATCATTGACTGTGGTAGATTCCTGAATGTTATAAATTTTTTGACTGTTCTATTGTCGGTGTGGACAGTCTCTCAGGAGATGCTCTTCTCCGCAACCCCAACATTTCAGAGGTTCTCTCTTTGGGTTATCAGTCTTCACTGGTACAGGTCCTGAAGTTTTATTCCCGTCTGAAGATGGAAAGTTCTGTTGGAGTACACTCCGGATTGGATAGTTCATTCTAGGGTTCTTCTTGTAGTTTTTAAATCTTGAGGATTTGCTCCCCTTTCTCTGAAATCTCGAACCATTCTTTTGTTTCCAGTCTCCACGAGACTCTGCACGATGTCCATATTGTTATTGAAAATATGTTGCTTTTCGAATAGTATCTTCTATGGTCTTTGGCTCATCGAATTCGATTCGGTTCTGGTATTCCTTGGGTAGCCCACAGATGAAGTGTTGTGCCTTCTCCTTCTCTGCTTTGATGTAGGGTACATATCTCAATAAGTCGAGGAATTTGTTGACATATTCCTCTATAGTGAGTTGCCCCAGTTTGAGTTCATAAAACTCTTTAGCCTTCTCGTCGAAATATCTTTCCGAAAAATACTTCTTCCGGAAGTACTTCTCAAACCATTTCCAAGACAGGTCCTCCTCGTGGGCCCCTTTCATATTCTTAAGATCTTCCCACCAGATGGAAGCCTTTCTGTTTAGATTTAAAGTGGCCACTCGGGCCTTCAATTTTTTTGAAAAATCATGGACTCTGAAATATTTCTTCAGTCCAAGTAGCCAGGCCTCGGCTTCCTCTCCCTTCTTTATCTCACCATCGAAGGAGGGCGGTTTGGCCTTTTTGAATTCCTCAAATTTATGACCCTTGGAAGTCTTTTGCTTCTTTTGTTCTCTTCGAGAATAGGAATTGGTCCTGCTGCTGGAAGAGCCTTTTGAATCGCCAGCTTCCTTCTCAGTGGAATCGTCTAGCACTGGTCCTTTACCTCTGGGGTGGACCTTTCTTGAGGTGATTCTCTCAGTATGGCCACTGACACAACCATGATTCTGCATCTCAGGTTCATGCTGCATTTGTTGTTGTAGGTCGGATAAGCTCTGCAGTAAAACTGCATTAATTTCGGTTTTCTTTTCTTGTTCTTTCATCATCCTTTCATTGTCAACCTTGTAGCTTTGCAGTTCAACCATGAGACTCCTCACAGTCTCAGCTAGGTCTGGAGGGGTTCATATTTCTCTTCTTTCGTCAGACTCTTCATCTCTGTTGTGGGAGCCTTCTCCCACCTCTTGGTGAGTCACCATACTCTGCGTCTGAAGATTCCCGCGGTTGATTGTCCGCTTGAGTGAAAAGACAAACGTTGGTTATTAGTCAAGAGTTAAATACATTTTTATAATTTGCGCATAATTTATAACTCTTTCACATGCATACACAGTCGGGTTCTCATTTTCCAAGTTTTTAATCCTGGACAAGAGAGTTAAGTTAGGGGGTTACTCCTTGTAGGAGTGCTTCGAACGGAGCTTATGCGCAACTCGTTCATGAGGCCAATCAGGCCGAGTGTTGTAACCATGCTCTGATACCAATTTGTCACATACCCACTACGAAAATCAAAATTTTCGCCAAATTCTTGAGGATCAGAATCCCTGAAATACCTACAGGGGTCTAGCATAGGCTAGTTCCTTCCTTGTCCATCTCCATGTGATCATGGGTCACGACCACAAGCCAAACAAGTATGGTGTCCATTCTCTCTTCACGGCTCAGCGCTACTAGAGCATCGAGTCTTTCGACTCTGCAAACCCAGAATGTCGAACCGTCGAAGAGGCTTTGATGAGAAATTATCCCCCTGGGCTATGCCCTGGTCCATAGGTCCTTTTCGATAGCTCCCCTGTTCGAAAAACACTAGGGCGCGAGCTCTACCTTTCCCAAGAAACCACAGCGCTATGACCAAGGCCTATTCCCAAAGCCGCTTGTCGCAACTCACCATTTTGAGAGTTCGTGAGTCGAAACTCCCGACTCTTCCTTCCTAATCTTGCGATACCCGAGATCACGAAATGGGTACAGATCCTTTCTGTCAGCACCTTTCGCATGTGACCATTGGCTAGGCTAAATGCTAGCACCTCTCGCTACTTGCCCCTTCGTGAGTTGAAGGGTTGAGCTCCCATGCCCTTACTTTGCGAATCCCCGAGACACGAGGAGTCAACAGAGCATTGAATCCTTTCTCCAGGCAACGCGTGTCCACCTGTCAACCATGCGGGCCCCACCTTGTGGTCCTACCACATATTCTCTCGGCTCAACTCTCGGCACTTTGCTACTCGTGACTTGGAGCACCCAAACTTTGGGCTCTTACCTTATGAACCTCCGATTTCGCGAGATCCCTGGATCTCTGCCACCTGTCCTCCTAAGATGGACGGTACTGATAGCTTCTCGTGATTTTGGGGTTTCCAATGTCGACATGTACTCATCCTCAGGATTCACAATCCGCTGAATCCCAATATGTTGATATAAGGACAACTGGCCCTACAATGGGCACTTTTCACTTTGTCGAGACTCCGGACTTCACAATCCCGAAGTGTATGGACTTCTTGTCCCCGGGATTCTTGATTTCCCGACAGATGACTTTCCTTTCGAGACTTTTCCCAAATGATCCGATTAGTGCCACGCGTCCTCCTAAGATGGACGGTCCGGATCGATTCTCGCGATTTCGAAGTTTTCTCTACTGAAATGTTCCAGCATCTTGTCCCTTCGATCTGCGAAACGCCAACAGGCTCCCGATCTTGCCCACGTGTCCTCCTATGATGGACGGTTCATATTGATTACGGGAATTTCACCATGAAAATTCCCGACCTCATGTCATCGTGACTCCCAATTTCGTGAATGTCGATATCTCGATGGCCACGTCTCTCATTGGGACTTTCAACCGCCTATTCACGAGGTTTTAACCATCAGGCATCTCTTAATAGATCCAATGACTGTCGGGTTTTTCTGGCTAAAATCTAACGGCTCAGATCTGTCCCATGTCATGCATTCTCCCACTACCTCATGGATGTGGAAAAATCAATGGTCCAGATGTTCTCATGGACCTTGGGGGTCGACGATCCTGATTTCCTCGCCATTCACAAAGATAGAGGAAAAGGGGCAAGGTATGTAACACCCTTGTTTCTTTCGTCAATCTAATGGTCGTGAATGACCATGGGTCTTCCGATGGAATCTTGCTCATCAGTTGATACTTATCCCTACGATGTTACTTCAGGATTTTAAGAGGGTCATTCCTCCTCATACCGAGTTGTTAGGACTTGCACATTCAAGTCCTTTTTCCAAGTTCTTGGTAAACCTTTCCAAGGGGGGGAATCTTTGTGAAGAGATCGATTCCGGGGCATTCCTGGAGACAGATAAGGGGAAACAAATTCCCGAGAATGGACTGGAAGTCTGTCTTGGTTCGACTTATGCATAATTAAATTCATTTATCAACATAAGCCATGCGTGGCTTTTTCTGTTATAAGCATATATCTACCATTTCTTATCAAAACACTACACATACATTCTTATACTGTAATCATTCACAATTGCACAGTTCATGAGCATATATATATATCAGCATACGAATTTCAAGATGCAACATTTAAAACACTTATCAGAAATAACACCAGAAGGGAGTGCAACTGTTGAGAGGGGTGCTCGTTTCCACCCAACCATAGGCGTAGCGACTCCCAATGGATTTACCACTAGCCACCCCCGAGCCGAGACCACGATGCTGCGAGACTGCGTCCCTCTATCTACTAGTGACCAGGAGTAAAGGTTGCAATCCTTCCTCTCTACTATCACTCACTCTGCGTAATGCCAGAGTTCCCCTTGTGTTTTCCCCCTCAATCGCTTCTACCATACGCCTTATCCTCTTGCGAGGTTGCGTGTGGCATGATTACCCTCGCGTTGATTAGGCCTGACGGCTCTATGGATGGGTGGTTCACCATCCCATCCCTCATTAAGCCATCCGCCTACCAGCCTGCGAGACATTAAATTTGGGGCCAGCGAGCCGCTTTTGGTTCTCCGGGCCAGTGGAGTCCAAATACGGTATCAATTCTCGGTGGAAGTTAGCGCCACCTTTTCAAGTGCCTTCCACCGCCATTGTGGTCTCTTTTCTACACATCCCCTCTCAGCAGTCCTGCAATAAATTCAAAATGTTATTCACATTCATTGACCTTTTCCTCAAGGTCCATTTACATCACATATTCCTATTTATGAGTTTGCCATAATTCTTGGCCAATCCAGTTATATTTACAAGTTGGGGGAAACAGGGTGTTAGAACAAATAATTTGAGAAAAGAAAAGAAAAAGAAAAAGAAAAGAGAAAGAAAAAGAAAAAGAAAAGAAAAGAAGAAAAAGAATAAAAGAGGGCATAAAAGAAATTCAATAGAGCCCCATGCAATAACAATGATTTGGTCCATACCATTCAAGCATGGCCAAGTTCTTTTAAATTGATGTTGATAGGAGTAGTGAATATGCTTGGCTAAACTGTTTAATCTTAGCCAAGTGATTTAGGTTAGTTAGTGAATAAATCTGACCAAACTGCATAATCTTGGTCAGATAACCCTAGGATAGAGTAATTTCTTAGTCCAACAGTTTAATCTGGACTAATTGTCATAGGTAATTAGGTTAGAGCATAGGGTAGTTTGCTTTATCTCAATAAAACAAGTATGATGATCAATGTTGAACCATATCTTTGAGGTTTAAAAGGTTTGATGTCTAACCGCTTGATGATAAAAACATGGAAAAGCTTGGGAAAACCCACAATATGCACTTATCCTAAGTTTTTCGGAGCACATATGCCTTCGCACTCACAGTTAAGCACAACGCATAGATGAACGATCGGAGAGCGGGCACCCAGATTTATAGTTGACAGGTCTTTCCGGACACCCCCCCCCCAACCAT
>ML803513.1:269162-283064 GCA_009831015.1 Picea engelmannii
GGGGGGGGGGGGGGGGGTCCAGAATGGATTGTTTTCTAGCGGGCCCCTTATCTCTACATGGAAGGAATATATTGGGTCAGACTCCCACCACCTCCCAAGGTCCAACATACCTTGTCACCCCATGACATCATTATCCATGTTTTTCCCCTAGAGGTCACGTCTCATTACTCTGTCAGTTCTTTCTCCTTGTTCACCCTTTACAAGTCCTCTCACCATGGCTACTCCCCAATCAACTCCCGCCACGTCGCCCAGCCGTATTCTTCAGTCATTGTCACCTACCATCTCATGCTCTAAATGACCTATTGGCCATTTATTATTGGATAAACTATCCGTTAACTTGTTGACCTGTCTCCCACACCCAACGAGTATCCGTTTGCTCAAAAGCTACCTTCACCCTTCTTTCCCTCATCATTCACCCTGTTGCCGCACCAGAGAATTTTTCCCCATTTTCCTCTCCGTTATAGTCAACTGTCCAAAGCCACTATCATCACCATTGATGATTGTTTGATTTGCAGGTATTTTTACAGTGATGGCGCCAAAATAAAAAAGAATGGAATTTGAGGAAAATCCTTTCCTCCCGCCCCCTGTCGACCTTGACAGGATCCATCTGGCCGACAAAGACCATTTAATCGTAGACACCAAATGTGAGTTCAACTTCACGGACTTGCAGTCATGGCTCAAAGAGGTTTTCCTTGACCAGAGCGACGAAATTGGGCTCTGGGAGTCAAGCCTTCCCCTGTATCTTTTCCCCTAGGTTCATCATTTCCCCGAATTCTCCCTCAAATGCCAAGCTCATTACCTTCTTGACCAGAGAGTCGTAGTTTCTTCATCAGGAGAAATTCTTTTCCTCATCACACCTAAAACCATTGACCAGATGATGCAGATACCCAGAGATGAATCCGTCTCACCGTTCAATCTTGAAATTATCACAGAACTGTATCAGAAATTATTTTTCCCCCAAAGAGCTCAGATTTTTGATCTTTTTCTCCCATAGGCCACTTAGCTCCCCACTACAAATCCCTCGTATCCTTCATCCCTGTTCTCAGTGAAGGGAAACTAGGTCATCTAGTCACTCTGTGCCCTCCTCGGGTATTTTTCATATCAGTGGGTGGATGAACCCATATTGGGTTTTCTGTCCATCTTCTTTACATATGAGAAACCCACCACTCAGTTCGACTATAGCACCTTTCTGGCAGACAACATTCATGAGAAATTCTCAAATTTTCCCACAGAAGGCATGTTCCAGTATTCCTCAATATTGGCTTACATGTTCCTATTCTTTCAAGCGGACAAATTCTCATTTTCGATGCAGAAGATGGACAAGGATGGAAGGCCACAGGTGGTGACAACGTGGACTTTGCTGCTCAGACACAACTCTACATAACTCAGCTTCAAACAATTTATTGAGCAGTTCTACCATCCTGTGGTGAGCATGCCCAATGGAAGACCCGAGTTGAGAATAAATGAGGAAATTCAGAGGATCCTACACCTCTCGGATATTGCAAAGACAAGAGATTGGTACCTGTACTAGGACCACACATAGATAAGAGTGTATGGGTGGGAATTGGCTCCATACAAGTTGCCCAAGTATTTACCCGTGAGGATATTTTCCGTGGAATACATAAGAAAAATGATCAATTCAGATGACATACATTTTGTGTCTCTGAAGAAGAAGCAGTAGCTCAGAATCAAAGGGCATATTAGGTCTTTCATCTGCAATAGCCGAGGTGCCTGGGAGGAAGCAAACAAATTGCTTAAAGAAATGAAGTTTTTTGCTAGCTTCATGTGGCACTATGACCCCTGTGAAATAATTTTAGAGATGAGAGTTAAGAATAAGAATATCCCATATGTCCACACATCCAGGCCTGAGATAGATAAGTTCGCCAACCAGACAGAATGGGAGCCAAACACTCTAGTTGAGACAAAACAATAGGACCTTTTGGCCACTGTCTCATAGATGACTACACCATAGGCTCCCAAGGAGAAAAGCCCCAGGCAGGACATTTCACCTTCCATCACTGAAGTATCGTCTGAAGAGTTCCAACTACATACCAAGAGGCCAAAAACCAGTCAGACACTCGACACGACTGGTGAAAAGGGAATTCAATCCACTGCAACTATGGAGGTTGATCGATCGTTCCTTAGTACAAGCAGTAAACAAATCATGACCACAATGTTGCCCGAGAAGCCTACAGATACTCCACCAGCCAACCAGCTGAGCAAAATAGGACCAAAATTGAGTATTTTTGAGAAGTATGATCTAATCAAAAAGAAAAATTAGACGCTGACCAGCAACACGTATGCTCAGTTCTTGAAGCAAACATCAACTGCACAACACAGACTATTGTCTGCATTCAACATTGAGAAGGGTAGAATGCACATGGATTTTCTGCAAGCACAGGTGCCAGACCCGAAAGTAATCACCGATTACAAGAGGGCAACATTTGAATTTCAGATTAAATATGTGCATCCAACTGATCAAATGGATCTGCACAGGAAAACTGGAGAAGTAGTTTTCTCCACATTGGCACATGCTTCTACTGCTGCCTCCAAGTTACATGCATCTCTAAACAATGTCCAGACGCAACTAAAGTTAGAAAAAATATCATCCTTTGCCAAGGATAACAGGATTAAGACACTGAAGAACTGGTCCTCAAGATCGGATATGATCCCTCGAATGTGAAAGAAGTCGAGGAGATGCTCAAAAAGAAAAATGTTGATATTCCTGTTGGTTGTGGAGCTTGATTATCTTCCTGATTTAGAGGTCTTTTACTTTCAGTCGTGTTTATACCCCATGAAGTATTTACACCCCAGAAGTATGTACACTCTTCCATACGGGGGAGTGCAGAGGGGGGGTACCCGCTCTGCGGGGTTCGGGGGGGCTATCCCCCCGGCTGGGGGGTCTGGGGGCAAGCGGGCCCCCAGCGAGGGTTCGGGGGCGAAGCCCCCGAAGAAAAAATTGCCTTGTAAAAGTATATTGTAATTTCATTGTAAATCTGGACCATTCATTATAAGGTCGCAGATCTAACGATAGAGATTATGTTAGGGTTTTTTGTCGTAGAAGGCAACCCTCTTTTATGAGGGAAATGTATTGCGGCTATGTAGGTTGGTGAGTATTGTATTCTGAGAGTGGAGACTATGAGAGAAAGAAGAGGAAGTTACAACGGGTTTTGTTGTAGGTTGTATCCCTTCATTTTGCTGGATAATAATAAAGAAAGGACCTGGCAATTTCTCTGGTGGACGTAACCCACACTGGGTGAACCACGTAAATCTGTGTCTCTTGTATTGTGTATCTTCTGTGTTTTGTTTCCGCATTTGTTTTATTTTATTGCTCCACGGTCCTGTTTTTCTAACAATTCCATCTCTTATGAAACAGTTGAAATTGCCACCAACAGAAGATTCACAAGCAAAGGAAATAATGGAGACAGAAGGGGAAAAAGATGAGATGCTCAAGCTCATCATGGAGCATAATGCACAGTTGAAGGAAATGGAAGTAGAATTGGAAAAACTAGTGAAAGAGAAGGAGCAGTCAAAGCCCATGGAGGTCATTCCACTAAGCGTAGTTCCACTCACAGGAGTGAGCACAACGTCTATAGCAGAAATTCCCTCAACAACTCCACTAACAGCCCTGGAGAAGACTGTTGAACTGGCTAAATCCATGGAAGAAATGAATTTGCAAGAGACAGAGATTAGCAAACTCAAAAAGGAGATTGAGAACCTTCAGGAGCTCAAATCTTCCTTTCAAACCAGCTACTCCAAGGAAAAACAAACTTCAGACAAGCTCAAACAGGAATTTCAATAGCTTCAGAAGCAAACAGTGGTAGGAAAAACACTTGCTGAGGTCAAGGAAAGTGTCTGTATGGACATCACCAAGTCCATGAATGAAATATGGCCAATGATACAAATCATGTTCGAGCAAAACGAGCTGGTACAAAGAAGTCAACAGGCGATCGAGAAGATAAGAGCAGAACTGGGAGAGATGCCCACAGAAGCTGTTGAGATCATCAAATTCTTGAATTCCAAAACCAGAGAGGAGCTAGAGGAGTTGAAGATTGAAGATAGGACAGAGACCATCCCTGAGCTCAAGAGGGTTTTGAACAAGAGAGGACTGATGTTACAGCTGGAGGAAAAGGTCCAGACCATGGACGCAGGAGTGCAAAGATTTTTCAACAAGATCAAATCTCTGCAAAAGAAAGGCCTTCCTGGTTTGAGAGTTATAAATGACAAGTTGATGACGCTCGCCAATTACAAAAAGAAGCTAGCCACTGTGGCTAAGGATAGCTCAAAATTCTTAGGAATTCAAGGCAATATCACGGGCAAGGCATTCTTAGATGCTTTACAGTTAGACATCAACATACAGTGTGAGATCCGGTACATCTTCATCATCAAGCCAACTTTTGCCAAGTACACAGAGATGGATGAAGTATACCAAAGATTGCTCAAAGTCAACATTCTCAGTCACCTTCGATGTGAAGAGCTTTGTAATCTGATCAAGTAGTCGATGAGGTGTCCAAGCCTAGTCAGCTATCCAGTTAGACGATGTCATGCAGAGGCCTTACCAATGGTTCACCCCATAAATCAACATGAAGTTTCAACACATCATCAAGCAGTTTCCTAAATTTTTGTATCTTTGATCCGGATTATTTTCGGCACGAAATGAGAGTGGAGATATAATAAAGAAATGCACAGAGATATCGCAGATATTCAATAATATAACAGAAATGTATCAGATATGCAACCATAAACACAGATATACAGTAATACACGATTTCTATTAATGAAAGAAATGTACAGAGACTGTAAAATACAGAGTGAAAGACTCGCTAGAATGGTGGCAGCTTATCTTCGAGAAGAGATGTGACGGCTACTCGCATTCACAAGAAGATGGTTACAATGAGGCTCTAAAGGCCCTTTTACAATAAACGGGAATGCCAAAAGTCCTAGACATCCAAAAACCTAACCCTAGGAGATGAAGCGCCAAAAGTCATGTGGGCCCCGTTTGGGAAAGTTAGTACATCAACTTCTCGGGGTCGTAACTTTTGCATACGATCTTCGTTTTAAGCATATGATAGCTCGTTGGAAAGGTATCGTTGAGGAGATTCATTTTGGGGGCTTCATCATATCTTTAGCAATCATTGAAAACCTCTATCTCAAAAAACCTTCATTTAGGCCCTCAAAATGGCCCCGGAAGTTAAAACCTGCTAAAAATAGTAAATTGTCAAAATTGCCAGAAAGCTATTTTGAGCCAGTTGGAAAAGGTGGGTGGCCACCGATATCCACCTGGATCAATATTGTTAAGTTAGTTAGCTAAATTTAGATTTGCCACGTCTTGATCTTTAATGATAGGGTCGTATGTAATTTTGATTATAAATAATTCAAACTTTGAATTACTGAGGGTTGATCTTTATTCCCTGCAAGCTACAAGACTGTAATTTTTATCAAGAGATATTCCATTAATATAAAGAGACGTTTTCACAGGATTCTCGCGTGTTATTCATTGGTGATGTTTTCTTTTCTATGTTGAATGTTTTCTCGCTCAATTGTCATATTGTTTTCTAATCTAAATCTTTTAAAAGTAACACATTTTGCAGGATTTATCTCTGTATACCCTGTTTCAGACTTTGAAAGATCTTAATGTTTATCTTCTGATATTACCGTGAAGAAATTATTAAATGCTTCTTTACTTTATTTGATATTCTCATCTTTTTTTCTATTCATCATTTTATTGCTAAAAGAATCCAACGAATGCATTATCTTGCCCTATGAAAAGAATCTTTGTTTTTGGTTTAGATTTCTATCTTTATAACACAGACCCCATAGCCCAATGGATGCATAAAGCCCCTTCAGCCAACTCAACAAAAACAACAAAGCAATTAATCTTATTTTATATAACTAGCCTAATATCTTAAAGACAAAACATAGCTAAATCATACAGAGAGATCCCTCTCTGAAACTAGTAGGGCTAGATTCCAGTTTCAAAGTGGTTGGATAAAGTTACCTCTCGTAGATTTCTTCTTTCCTAACAACCTCTGGGAATTTGCAGAGCATTAACAATGTGCATGGTCCAATGAAAAATCCCAATGCATGTCTCATAATTCCATAGAATTGTACACAATGCCCAAGGCAATCAAATATCTCAAGGCAGTGATGGATCTTGATGCAAGTACACAGGTCCCAATCCAAGTACATGAATCTTGAGGTAGTACATAAATCCCAATGAAACATAAATAATGAGTCGTGCCAAAATGCAAGTGCCATTTAGGTGGGGAAACATTAAAGTATCATATTCTAACTTCACAATAACTCATAGAATTTATACTATTTTCCAAGTTTAACCATGGGGACAACATCAACCTCTATTACATGTGACAACTCCTAAGACAAGAAGTAGTTCCTAGAACAGTAAGTGGAGGGTATGTGTAATCATGGATGATTATGACAAATGCAGGTAGCTTCATGAGTTGACTTGCATATCCACATAAGGTTTGTTCAATATATTCATCCACATGATTGCCTTTAAAGATGAGGGAGCACTTTAGCATTAAGCTACCATTTCCTCGGCATTGTTTCTAACTACCCCTTTTCTTTCTTTATTTGATTTGTATTAGTCCCTTTCTTTATGTATGCATTTTTAAGCATGGGACTTGGGGCATTGGCCTCATAGGGAGGTGGCATAGTTTAAGCTTTATTGTTTGTCTTTTAAGTTGTAGTTGCATCAACCTCGAGCTTATATCTCTTAAGACAAGGATTTCCTCATGAGGCTATTAAGTATGAACCTTGCTATGATATATGACAAACCAACCATGAGTGGGAATATGGAATATGTCTATGAAAAAATGGGGAAGATGAAAAGTGTTAAGTATGACTTGGGATCTGGACATGCTACACCTTCCTAGGCCTCTAGTAGTACAACTCAACCCAAGAGTAACAACACTTATCTAAAGGAAGACTATGATCCACCATGGTACAACAAGGAAAATGATAACAATTTAGAGCGCATTATGATCGATTATTAGACTTAACCAATGTTTCACCCTAGTCACGACAAGTACATGAAATTCTATCATCACATATGAGAAATAAATAAACATATGTCAGTATCCAATACATCAATCCTCGTGATCATAATCATCAATAGAGCATCATGTGTACAACATCATCATCATTGTAATAAATCACTTAAACCATGTTATCATCATCATGAAATCATCAATGGTGGGCATATTCATTGTGCAAGGAAGATCATCATGCAACAAGATATTTGACATATAAGCTTTGGGAGACCAATATGAAGCGCTCATGATCAAATGTGAATAGGAACATCATGCCACTAGGAGAGTGGTGCTTGTGCAAAAATCTCTAGCATGTGATTATAATCACATGGTTACCTCTCATACAATATGAGGGGTAACACTTCCTCAACTCATTTGTTGTAAGCTCCAATACAAAACATAAAGCCATCGTTGAGGAGGAGATGGAATCAAGACTACAGTTCCAACCAAAAATAGTACCTCTCGACAACCCTTTTGCATCTAAAGTACAAAACATTATTCCAATCCTTTAAAACTTTGGATTAAAAAATCCATATCTTTCTAATCAATAGACATAATTTCTTGAAGAAAAACAATATCATGTTTATAGACTTCAAAGAGTCTTTTGAGGGATAAATACTTGTGGTCCACCCCTATAGACATTGAGAGAGAGAAAAATCATTGATAAACCTAGGGTTGGGTCTTCCCTTCTCTAAGGGCCCTACTTATAGTTTATTGTTTACCTTCTCTTATTCATGTTTGTCCTTGGATTTAGCCAGAGTCATATGATACTTTCTTCCTACAAAGATAGGGACATTCTTATCTAGATCCAATCCTTTCCCTATCTTCTCAGGGTACTCCTCTAAATCCTTTTTTCGATCGGAGTTTGTACTTATATTTTAAAGGAGGGTTACTAGAGGAATTGTTTTGGGGATTTTGGGGGAATGAGGTATTTTTCTCTCGGGTATGAACTCAACCCAAACCAACAATCATCGATCCTAAGATATTCCTTGAGGATTTTGACATGATCACTCCCCTGAAAGAAATCTACAGTGATACCCACAGGCTCCATCCTTGCCTTATTGAGACATTCCTCATCAATGTTGACCCTCTTGAAAGATTCTAGGGAGTTCTAAGGGAAGTAAATATCCCTCCCTTGTGTATTTATTTAGGTTTGACCGAGCCTTGTTTTCCATGGAGAGCAAAGAATCACCTTATTCAAAGAGCATAAAGGTGGATTTTGAAACATACCTTCAAAAGTTCACAACAAATTGGGTTCTCCATTCTTCAAAGCAGTTGGTTCATGATGATTAATTAATTGATCCTTGATGGTGTCTGAGAAACTTGAGTTTATCTCTACTTTCTTAACCTCAATATCACCCTTGGAAGACTCTGTTAAAATCACCTCTTTCATTTCTATCCACACTTTTTTCCCACAGCCTTGACCTTTCCTAGAACAAGGCGACATTCAACCTACAAGTGACCCACCTCATGACAAAGAACACAACAAAAGGGAAATCTCTAGTAATCAAGCTTCTAACTAAACATCCATATACCCCATTCAATTTATATCGCCTCCAACAATCCCTCTTAAAGATCCAACTCAACTAGAACTTTTGCAATTCTTTTGTCCAATTTTTTGAGCCAACCTACCTCAAAAGTGAAAAAACACCCCCCAAAAAGAAGCATGCTTCAGGGACTAAGAGTTTATTTTAGTGAAGTTGAACACTAGCCTTCCATCAACATTAATATCATTTTCCTTACTACACATTTCCTTGTTATTTACATTTTATTTCTTCATTCTAACCTCGACAAGTTTTAATCTACATTTTGTGTTTTATTTCAAAGCACATAAAACCTTTAATTGACAAGTTCTTCTATAACCTTGATTGTTTTACGTTTAAGCATATAAAAGCTCTTAAATTGACAAGTTCTTTGATAATTTTGATTGCTTTTCATAATTCATTTTTTTTTGAAAGGATTTATTCCCTTCCTTTTTTTAAGACCCGATAGGTCTCCTAGATTATCTCCCCGTGAGTTGATTGGTGCTTATAAATATGGTGTTTTCTCCACAATGGTATATGACAAGAGGTTTAAGCCATTGCCATTCCCATTGTGAGTGGAATCATGTGTCAATCTAATTGGTTGACGATCAATTTGATTCAATTTTTTTTACTTAATGGTGATCATTTTAACTATGAAGCTAAGGAGGTGGCTTTGAGCATTGCACATGAAGCAACTACAAAATCATGGTTGAAATAACCTTCATAATCCAACAATTGGATCACTTGCAACCATACATTCTAATACAATTTTTTCGAGAAGACCTTTGCTCGCATTAAATCTAGTGCAAATTTGGGAAATTCTTGTCACTCACACATTTGTCCTTTCTAAAACTAAGGCATCAAACTTACCCAAAGCATTCTATTTGGTAAAGAGGTAGTTGGCATGCTAATATTGAAGAGTAAGTTTAGGCAATTGTATCAAGATTGATTGAGAGGCAAGATAACATTTCAAAATAAGGGTTGAAACTCAATATCAAAGCCTCACATCAAGGCCAAGTCTCTTTGAGGACCTCTCAAAGAACTAAGCCTTGTTGCAAATTATGCTCTCTATCAAGTAGAGACATATTAACTTTAAGGATAAAGAAAAATCTTAGCAAAATAGTGAATTGTTAGAGTATCTATATGAAGGCCAAGTCTTTTTGAGGACCTCTACAAGAACTAAGCCTTGTTGTAAATTATATTCTCTATCAAGTAGAGAAATATAAACTTAAAGGATAAAGAAAACTCTTAGCAAAAGATTGAATTACCATGCTATCTTATAACAAAGATATTTAGAACATGTACAATTAGATTAGGTGATCATTTAACATCAATGAGATATTATTTAACCTATAGATTGACCCATGGGTTGTATAATAATTCCCCTCATCCTTGATTCAAGAGAGATCAAGTTTTAAAAACAACACCAGTGCAATCTTTTTTTTACCAAAAAATGGTGTGTAGCTAGCATCGACATCCTACACGCCAGTACTAGTAGGAACTTGTGACTTAGTAAGGGTCGAGACATCTCGAAGCTTGTTGGGGTAAGCTTCTATCCCAAGGGTCGCCTACTCTTCGAGCCTCATCACAACAAACCAAATATAGCTTCTACCCCCACTGGTTTGAACCTATGACCTCTAGGAAGAAAACATGTGTTCTTGACCATTAAGTCCACTCAAATTACACTTTTATATATATATATATATATATATAATAAATTCAAAAATTGATGAAGGATGAGATAAATGATTTGAGATTGCTTCCTTTTTAAAATTGAACCTTGGAAAGAAATAATAGAAAACTTAAACGTGATCCTCTCTCAAGTTAGGAGCAAAGGCCACAGACACAATTGAGTGACGAGCTTAGAACACAAAACATATATTGAAACTCTAATGTAAAATCCTAATTAATGTTCCGATGGTGGAGGGTCTCATCTTCATCTAAAACAAGAAACCTAAGCCTCCTAATCCTATGAGTACTTGTCGTGGAAGAGGACTAGCCCCTCAAACTGTTGAGAGTTACATAAAGACACTAAGTCATAGAGTATTTTTACTTTTTTCAATCATATATAGCCACAAGTGGACCTAAATCTTACAAGGTGGCTCTCCTATGCACTAAATACAACATACTAATTTTCATTTTCATTGTTTTTATTTTTTTTTAAATATGATGAAATTATTTGAAAATAGGTTAAAATTCCTAAAAATATATATTTTTAAATTTCTAATAATAAAATATGAAGTTAATAAGAGTTTTTCTCGTGACAATTTTCAAAACATTATGGAATGTAAGTCACCTTTGTGACATTAAGGGAGTTGAAAATGAAAAACACTTTCTCCTAAAGTGCATTGAGTATATCTAAATTAAATCACAATTTCAAAACATCTTTCACAATACTGACCTTCCTAAAAATTATGGTGATCTTGGAAGTAATGTTTTTTTAACATAGAAAGAAGAAGTAATCTTGGAAGACACCCCTCAACACAAACCACTTAAGCTAAACCCAATTGACAAACATTAACCATCATCATCATATATTTTGATAAAGTAAAATTTCACCTTGATTTATTCATTTTTTAAATTTTAAATTATTCATTTTTTTAAATTTTAAATAATTTTTTTTTATAAAGTAAAATTTCACCTTAATTTTTTTTAAATTTTAAATAATTCAATCATTTTAACATGGACCAAAACTCTCAAAATACATTTTAACATGGATCAAAACTCTCAAAATATAATTTCATAATCAAATTTCTATGAATCAAAATAAAATTATAACTTTTAACCAAAATCCTATTCAATTTAAGAATTACCTACTAATTAACTTATTAAAATAAAACTCTAACCCTAAACAAAATTCAAATTCCAATTAAATTTGAAGACAATTTCTAACTAATAAAAAAACACATTACATAAATGATCCTTATCCAACATTTTTTTTAAAGTCTCACACTAGACGTATCATACCACATAATATTTCAAAAAAACTAATAAACAATTTTTATTGATAAAACACTCTCCAGAATTAGGTGATATAAATTTGAACAAAATCACTATTTTTTGTTATTTAAAATTTAATATAGAAATAGATTCAGTGTACTGATAAAAAAAAACAATTACTCAAATCTGTAGATTTGACAATTTCTCACTAGATTTCGAATAAATATCCCCAAAAATATAAAAAAAAATCATTTAATAAAACGTTTAGAATCAAACACTATTCCCCTACTACATAATATTCCCAAAAAATTAATAAACAAATTCTAATAATAATAAAACATTAAAAAATTAAAACCAACGGATATATATGCTCGCCCACCCTAGATACCGCTTATCTCCATTCAAAACAGAGTGCTCTGTGATCCACTTGTCCACCTTTGCAGGTTCTCCCCACTTTGACAGGGCCGCCATCCTTGATCTCATTCCATCGCTGGAAGCTTCAAAAGAAGGCAAAAAGACGTTGGAATGCCGCGTGCCGCTGGTGGTATTGTGCGACCGAGGTATTCTAAGTTTATCGTTGATGCCATTAAAAGCGTTCATTGAATTTAGCAAAGTTGCGTCAGCAGGAATATGTTCAGTGGACACCACATATTACAGTGCTGGGAACGGATTTCGAAAAGCTGTTTCATTTATAGTCTGTGGTCTGCCGCTGATTAGGAATTCAGGTACAAAAAAATTCAATGTGTTTGGATTTTGCGTTATTTTATAGGAATTTCTTAGTTTAAATTGAAAGATTTGGCATGTGTTTGGATTTTGCATTATTTTATAGGAATTTAAAGTCATTTCTTAGTTTAAATTGCGAAAGATTTGTGTATTTGGTCGCAAATTGCGAAGGATTAGCAGGATTTGACGTTATATATTGCGATCATTTAATATTCGTACTTTAAAAGTTGGAAAGATTTTTAAAAGTTTTTTTTAGGGTATCAAATAGGTGTTTGACAGGATAGTGTCTTCTCCTGTAACTAGTTGCCACTTGCTTTGTTTTTTTCGATTTTTCCACGGGCGGTATGGTCACTCGATGAGCAGAGGAAACCATGGATTTGTCTGGTTTCTTGCGGGAAAATAATATGTTTCATATCTGGTCTACATGTATTAAAGCAGGGATTATTTGTGCACTCTTATATAAATGCATGCTTTGAATACTGAGTAATCTCGCCGATTCAAAACACCCGAGGAGTTCGCTCATATTGCCTTTTGTATTTCTGCAGAGGAAAATAACAGCATACCGGAGAAATCTTTAGAGATATTGAAGACTTCGGAGGCTCGAGAGTAGATAAATTTCCACTGATCTGGAGTTTAAAAGTTCACAGGAATTCCTATTTAGAAGGTCAATCTAAGGGCCACGAGATCATTCACGAGGACAAGAGTCCTGATCGATTCAAAGCTTTGGACTAATTGGAGGTCAGAGATTATTTCTGGTTTAGTTTTTTCAGGTCTAGAGTTCGAAACTTGCCGGGTCAAATTTAAAGATTAGAAAAGCTGTGAGACAATTGTGTGTCGAAATGTGCCACATAACCTCCCGGCCGTTCCCAGACGGTCCAATCCACGCCAAAACAGGGAAACAATGGCTCGACATGAAAGTATTCTGCATGAGATTGAATGCTTCCGGATTCAGCAAAAGCGTACAGATTCCTGAATCTTTAACCCTCCATTTCTTACCACGCAGCAATGCGGTGGCTTTAGAGATCAACGAGCGCCGATTCCATCCGTCTTCAAGCGCGTTTCTCGCGCTCCAACGGAATCGAGTCGAAGAAAAATCAGAAGGCGAAATCATATACGTCGGCATGGACACCATTCGGACGAGTGACGACCTCTGTTTTGAAGTCTACCTGAGGGACGAGCCTCTTATCTTTGGAACGCTGGAGAAAAGGCAGGATTTAAGCGAAGATCTCATGCCCAAAACGACATGGACCGTGGACTGCAGCAGCCGGCTGGAGTATTCGTCAAAATGGTCCTTGGACGCCATGTCCATCCCGACTGTAGACGTATACATCGCAGGCCGGATCTCTGGCTCCCCAATAATTCTAACTCAGACTCTGCAACTCCTTCCCAGAAGGAAACGCGTCCGCCATTGCACTTTGGATGTTATTCCGGAGGGAAACGAGACTGCAGAAAGCTGCCCCGATTTAAGTGATACGGAGCCTGAATCTGATGATTCTGAAAGCAGTTTCGCTGAGTCGAACAGTAGCTGTGACTGTGACTTTGATTGGGAATCCAGGATGGAAGAACGGGAGAAGCAGGAAGATTCCTGGATCGACTCAGGGTTAAGGCTTGGTATTGGAATTGGTCTTGGGATGTGTCTTGGGGTGGGATTGCTAGTGAGCACT
>ML803514.1:23730-42275 GCA_009831015.1 Picea engelmannii
ATTTGGAAATTGTTGACGGCATGGATGTAGCAATGAGTTTCTTGGGCAATGCGGCGATGAATAAAATTATGGGTGCTTCCACTATCAACTAGAATGATGACCTTCTGATGCTTGATGTAACCGATTAACTTGAGGGTTTGGGGGCGGAGAAGCCAGTGAGAGCATCGAGGGAAATTATCGATTCCACTTCGGGAGGGTCTAAGGGAGGGGTTATGTTAGTGATTTCAGGTGACTCGGGCACAAGGGGAGTTTCAACATCCTCTTCCGAAATATCCTTAGAGAGGGCCATAAAAAGCTTTTGTTCCTTACACTTATGGCCCAGGAAATATTTGTCATCACAATTATAACAAAGGCCTTTGAGTTGGCATTCAACCATTTCAACCCTAATCAATTTTTGGATCTTTAATGGGGCGGAGGGAGTAGTGGGATTTACGGGTTTAGGGCGAGGGATAAAGGAGCATTTACAGTTTTGAGAGGATACAACTTGTTGTGCTTCTTTATCTTTTTTAGTAGCCTCCACCCAACTCGAAGGTTGAGCCATGAGGACATGGGCCCGAATCTCCTCCTTGAGGTCACTGATAAAACACTCTCGAAAGAAAGCATCAGTCATGCCCTCTGTTCGAAAAGCCAGGCGCTCAAAGGCAGCTATGAAGTCTTCTATTGTTCCTGATTGTTTCAACTTTGTCAAACGGCCCAAATGGTTGGTGTCAGTGTCAAAGCATTCATAAAGCTCAGTCACAAATTGGGTCCAAGCAATATACCCTTGACGGGAAGTTTTTCTCCATTGCCAACGTTCTTGATCTAGACGGAGAACACCATATCGGAGTTTGGCCAAGTCATCTGTAATGTCGTATAAAGAGAAATAATGTTCCATTTGGGTGACCCAACCAGTGGGGTCCGAGCCATCAAATTTGGTCACATCCACCCGTGGAAGGCGTAGGTCACATTGAAAGTGATGGGGCTGAAAGGTATGGGAATGGGAGGAATGTTCACCTTCAGTCTTTGGAGGTCCATCAGAGAAAGGGTCATCTGTAGGGATCTTCAGTTTGGTGCAGAGTGATGCAAAGACAAATTCAAGTTGGGTGGTCAGTTCTTGTTTGACTTCCTCCATTGAGGACTGCATGGTTGTATTGATGGATGAATCGATGGAGGCAACAATAGCACTGAGTTGTTTCACTTATTTTTGGGTCTCAAGGAAACCATATTGCAAGGTGTTGAAGCGAGCTTCCAGGTCTTGGCAACGGGTATGGGCCATGAGGATGGGTGAACTGAAAAGGGGCAGGCGGGGTAAATTTTTTTTTTCCGAAAAATGATATGGATGAATGTGATAAGGGCGAAGAGATGAATCCAATGGAATAGTTCTCAAATAATGGTGAAAGAATTTCCAGACTTTTTTTTTACCTGCGAAGTTATACTCCAGTCTAAAGAATACTGCAGCGATGAAATCCCCAAATGGTTAACTAGAAAGAAATGTGTATTTACTTGGCAACCCGAACACAGTTGCACAACAATAGATCTTGTCTGTTTTAATTTGTTTATGTTTCTATCCCCCAAAGGTTAGATATTCAAGGGTTCTACAGACAAGGGTTTTCCCTGTGCTATAGCTCTCTGATATACATGTGGGGTCCAACAGTAGTACTCGGCCCAATATCTTAGGGCACTAACTAAGGAGGATATACCATACCCTTAGCCGTACTACCCGACTACCCAGGTACTAGAGAGTATCTTCCCGAGTGTTGTTCTCGGTGGCACTATAGCAGTCAGGCGGCCGATCGGTTTATCTAAAGAGGGATTCAGGAAATCTAGGTTGATCCGTACACAGGTGTTGTCTGATCCGCTACCACTCGAAGGGGTACCAACAGGGGTTACAAGGGTCGCCAACAGATGTGCGCTTAAGAACCACTTGTATTTCCTGCGTGTATGAATCCCTCAACTGCAGGTTTATGCGCGTAACGACAGATCTCTATGGCTTAAAGACACCGGAATATGTCTCTACCCTGGAAAAAAAATTCCCACAATTTCTGCCAAGGAAAGTGCTCTAATACCACTTGTAATATACCAGATATAAAAACTATGCAGAACAGAAATAAAATGCTAGAAATGGCAGAATAACAATAATATAACCAACATAACCTCCACAATAACACATAAATGATATAAGAACAACAACAAAAATAACACTTTGATTCAGAAAGCAATGTTCACGTGCCTCTTCGAGGGGGCAACCTCCAGTCGAGCAGCGCTCTGTTACAATAATCTTCAAGCTGGGGTTTTCATACCCTCGACCCTTATTTATACTAAATATGTCTATCAAGAGAAGCATCTAGAGGAAGATCCTTCTAGAAGCGGAAGCTTCTATTAGGTCTTTTTACATCCGCCTTATTTTATTTTATTGAAAGGCCTTATTAATATTGACCTTTATTACATCTGAATATATTGATCTACCTATGTGCGGGTTAGGACCCTAACATATAAGTGTACTTAAGTTGGTGAGATGTTTTGACATCATTTTGTAATGCACCTCCCATGGCATAGTGCACGCATGAACTGTGCAGTAAAATGATGTAGTGTGCACATTCCCAAATACCGCGCGTAGTAACTAAAGTGCGCGCAGTATGGAGGAAAGTGAGCCTCGTGTATATGATATGTGTTATAGGCTGGTGAGCTAGTTATTATAAGCTGGGATGCTTATGTTTTGGTATTAGGCCGGAGCGCCTAGATGTTAAAGGCCAGTGCGCCTATTTTGTACATGTCTCATGATTAATATAAAATACATCGCTGCACGCAGACCGGCCACGATAAAAGATATGGGGGACTGAACTTCACCAGTTAGGGAAAGGGAGGGCCAACAGTTAAGGGAAAGGGATAAGCTAGAGAGCTTAAGCCAAAAAGGAATATTATACCAATACTTCCTAAAACATAAAGTATGGATAATTATTTTATCCTAAGTTCTAAAGTTGGGGACAAGTGGACCAAAGTAGCTTCCAACATCACAAGTGTCAAGTTGGGGACATGCATTCATATCGTGGGGACTTAGCTCTTTTGGGTCACTTTTTCACGGAGATTTCTTACCAACAGCTTGACCATCATTCTCGCCATCATTTCTCACGGTGATTCCTTCCATCACTCATTTATCCAGTCAATGATTCCATGACCATTTTCACTCACGCAGTCAGTTATCCTTGAGACATCCATTCCACCATATCTGAGCTTGTTTCCATAACCTTTTCCGGTTGGTGTACCTGGTTAGCTTGGAGCGGGATTGAAGAAGCAGGTTGTCAGGCCCGTGAGCAATTATCTGAGCGAGAGAAATGTTGGGGATTGATTCACAAAGGTGCTAAACTGTAGCTACAGTGCTCTGAGACTTCCGGTCCGGCCTGTTGCTGAAGCCCTGGAAGGGAAGTGGGGCAGCCGAGGGACTGTTGAGCAGAGAAGGGGCACACTTCCTTGGGTGGGGCAGGCATGTGGGGAATGAGAGGTTGTAGGCTGTTAGTTGAGTAAGCACCTGAGATGGAGTCTTTCCTGTTGTCCATGAGACTTAGCCTGGTTAGGAACCCTTTACCCGGGTGGAGTTCAGTCCCAACTCAGTGGTGACTCACTGTTGAGAGCGATGAACAATGTAGTCTAAGGCTGGGAGGTTCGTGGATGGTCTGTATGCAGTTGGTGACAATATTTCCAAGATAAGTACCAATCGTATGATAAAATGATATGTTGCATTGTTATTTGCGTGCTTATGTTACGCTTTATCATATATGTGATTATAATTTCCTGTATGTTTATGGGTATTTCCATGTATATGTTGCATATTTGTGGTTACTATTATTTTAGTATGAAATCGTATATTACAGAATGTATCTGTTTGTTTACGTTTATATGTAATGCTTCTACAAAGACAAGTGTATGTATATGTTTAAGTTGCATGTAGTTTGAAGAATATACTTATGTGGCATAGCTCAGTTGAATACTGGGTATGTTACCGTATGTTCCGTAGTAAGAGAATGAAAGTGTTCCCTAGAGTAGCATGGCCCGGCATGTTTAACACTGGGGATGTTACCAACTGGTATCAGAGCATGAGAGATTGCTCTGGAGTGGCATTTCTCGGCCGGTGGGTGGCCGGGGGATGCTACAAATTGGTATCAGAGCATGAGAGATTGCTCTGGAGTGGCATTTCCCGGCCAATGGGTGGCCGGGGGACGCTACAAATTGGTATCAAAGCTTCAGTTTCAACACTGAGCATGGATGGGTTGTAATGGTTCAAATGAAGCGAGTATTCACAGAAGAGTAACTTCGAAGTGACCAAAATTCAAGTCACGGAGCGTCCATGGAAAATGTTGGTGTGCTGGCGTGCGCAGTAAATTTTGGCACCACGCGGAAAAATGTTGGCGTGCAAGTGTGCGCAGTAAATTATGGCACCGCATGGAATAATATTATGTGTGGATGCACACACTGAATTTAGCCTTGCGCGGTGAGCACGCACATAGTAATGTGCACATGGGGTGTGCAAGTATTTCATAACACATAGGAGTTTTGTGGTACGTGCATAGTATGAGTATAAGCTGTCTCGCGACAATGTATTCAATGGTGCGTGCAGATTATTGTGTGTGATGGAACATGTTGAACCTTGACATGGTGCAATGCATAGGGCGAAATGCATGTGGAGTATCAGTGCGCTATATCAAAACTATGCACAGTGGATATTGGCATACAACGCAAAAGTAGTGGGCACAAGTTGTCGGCACAACAGAGAAGAAATGCATAGTGAATATGGGTGCACGGAAACACGTTTTACCTTGTGGTGTTGCAATGCACGTTAAATATAAATGTACAGGTCGAAGTTTAGTGCGCGCGAAGTTGTTTGGAAGGCGATGAGTCTGAGTTTAATTTGCATAATATTAGAAGAAAAGGAAACACACAACCGCATCGAAGCATTAATTAAAAAGAATTCTGAGTTTTATATTCCTCCGATTCAGACGGATGGAAGTGAAATATAAGCTTACAAGAAAAATCATACTATAAAAGAAAACAAGACTCATAACACCACCAGATAGAATTTTGTAATAAACAGTCTAAAATTCGCTTCTGTATTTATATAATCGTATTAATCCCAAAATTACAAAAAGGGGATGATAGCAGTTATCCTGTTGTAGAAAGGATCGTTTAAGAACAGACCGGTCATCTCTGGTGCTCCTTACCTCCGCTACTAGTTGTTCAAAATTCATTGAAACATACTTAATTTTAGTGGAAGACTCACTTCAGCTTAGCGATCTCCTCCTTTAAAGAATCTAACCAGACTGGTTGATTCTCTCCAACACTTTCGATCGTTTCAGCCGTGGATTCCTCCTTCTTCTGCCACTTGCTCCTTTTCTTCTTAGCAGTTGGCCTGTTGATGACTAAATCCTTCATAACAGGATTCAACCTGGCTTCTAATGTAGAGTCGGTGGCAGGTTTTGTGCAAAACTTAGTCGCTAGTATATGCGCGACTACCCTTTCCACCTTATTCGCAGGAAAGTCTAGCATGTTGCCCAAATAACCAGTCTCACTGGGTTTAGCCTTGTCCATGTATCTCAGTTTGTGGATACTGAAATGCTTTTGCAGAGAGCAGAAAGTTGAGCAATTTGGAGATTACTTCGTTTATGGATAATCAAATACCTTCATACTTGAGGATTGGTAGTTATAGAATTCCAATTATGAAGCATAGGCGGACTACGTACAAGAGCGTTGGGTTTCCATGCTCGGCTAATCCATTTCAAATGATTAACTTTTGAGTACATTACATGGCGGTGCTCAGCTGACATCACATGGCTGCGAAGTACCAAACGAGTGAAACGAGGTGATCTGAATAGTCGTCGCCCACTCCATGAGTAGTGGATTTGACATGTTGAAACACGTGATATCGCGTCTTGGCGAAAGTGGCTTCGGAAAACCACCTTCTTGCACAGATGTATCTCTGAAGGCACCGCACATCTATGTTCTCAAGACTTGGGTCTTATCTAGAATTGTCATGGTGATAACACCAGGAAATCAGGGGAGATAATTCTGATATATATATTGAACCAAAATGGTTCATATTTTTAATGAATTGTTGAATTGTTAGCCTGATAAGTTTCGATGGTTGCATGTTTTGCAGAATTAACAACAACTAGATCAGATCAGACTAGTGCGAAGTCCCTAGGAATGGAAGAAGCACATGGGAATTACAGTCAACAAGATGAGAGCAGAGGGGTGGATGTCCATTTGGGCATTGAAGGAATGAACTCCAACGGACATGGAGAAGAAAGGAATGAAAACATGAATATGGTTGAGACCATTAAGAATTTGCAGAAGGATGTCCAAAGCCATAAAGATGATAATGAAATTCTTACGAGAGCTAAATAGCAGCAAGATGACTTCAGCGTGAAGTTATTGGAGGGCTTGAACAGAATAGAAAAGAAATTGGTTAAGGAGAGTGGCTCAAGCAAATTTGGAAGTCACAAGTCTTCGGATGAGAAAAGAAAAGCAAGAAGTGTTAGTAAACATCACCATCATTCCCCAAGGCATTCCAATAAGAGAGCAGGCAACAACTCAAGTCTATCCCTTATTAGAAGGTATAAGAGGTCTGGGGTGGATGAGTTGCGAGGAGAAATGAACAAAATCAAACCTCCTACATTTGATGGTGAGCACAAGAAGGATGAAGATGCATAAACATGGTTGCTAGGCATGAGAAAGTATTTTCAATTGCATACTTATTCTTCTCATGCAAAAGTTAGAATTTCTATCTATCAACTCAAAGGAAAGGCCTCCATGTGGTGGGATCAACTTGTGCAAGTGCAACACATTAAAGAGAAAAGTGTTACTTGGAGGGAATTCAAGAAGTATTTTGAGAAGAAATACTTGACTAAGAGATACTATGACAAGAAAATGAAAGATTTCTTTGAACTCAAGCTTGGAAGTATGACCATAGATGAATATGAGAGAAGGTTTCTGGAACTGCTGAAGTATGTCTCTTTCATCAAGGATGAGACATAAAAAATTCAAAGGTATTTGAGTGGATTTCCATCATTCATCAGTGACAAAATATAGTATGATGATCCCAAGACATTAGAAGAGACCATAAGGCGAGCTAAATGCATATATGATCAGCAGAAAGCAAGGTCATCTTTCCAAAAGGCCTGGGAAGACAATAAGAAATTCAAGATGGATCAGAGGAAGAAGGGAGCTAAGCCACCATTCTTCAGAAATAATCCACAAGGACAACAAATTTCCAAAGAACCCAGAACGATTGACACAGGGAGTCAAGGGCCAAGGCAACCACTTATGCAATGTTGGGGTTGTAAAGGAGATCATAGATTCAGAGATTGTCCTCACAGAGGTGAAAAAGGTAGGGATGTTCACAATGTACAACAAGCTGAAATAGTGGAGGACATGGGTAGATATGTGCCAAGGATTTATGCAGCCCTGGACCACAAGCAAGCAGAGTATCAGTCCCACATGATTGAAGTGGAAGGTATGATCAACAACCAAACCATTGCTATTTTAATTGATTAAGGGGCTAGTCATAGTTATATAGACCCTAAGATGGTGGAAAGTTTGCAATTGCCAAGAAGCAAGCATGGGAAATCCTGGTTGGTGCAGCTGGCTACAAGAGCCAGAAGAAAAGTTAATGAGATGGTTAAGTCATGCCTCATGGACATGAATGGACTGAGCACCAAGGCAGATTTGAACATCTTGCCTTTAGGTTCATATGACTGTCTAATTGGGATGGATTGGTTGGACCAACATCACACTCTCTTAGACTGTCACAACAAAGCATTTAATTTCCTGGATGAGGAAGGGAAACTAAGGAAAGTACAAGGAATTCCCAGGGCAGTAACCATTAGAGAAATTTCAGCATTGCAGCTGAAGAAATGTTACAGAAAAGGATGTCAAATAATTGCATCTCATTTGGTGAAGACACCTAGAGATAAGGTACCAAAATTGGAGGATTATGCAGTCCTGAAAGATTTTGAAGATGTGTTCAAGGAGGTACCCAGACTACCCCCAAGGAGAGACATTGATTTCTCTATAAATTTAATGTCGGAGCAGTGCCAGTATCAAAGACTCCTTATAGAATGAGTACACTAGAATTGAAGGGGTTGCAAATGCAGCTTGAAGAACTTCTGAAGAAGGGGTATATACGCCCAAGTGTGTCACCTTGGGGTGCCCCAATCTTGTTTGTGAGAAAGAAAGATGGAACACTAAGATTGTGCATTGACTTCAGACAGTTGAATAAAGTGAGTGTTAAGAACAAGTATCCTCTGCCAAGGATTGATGACCTCTTTGATCAGTTGAAGGATGCAAAGATATTTTCAAAGATAGATCTCAGATCAGGATACCATCAGGTAAGGATTAAAGAAGAAGATATCAGCAAGATCGCCTTCAGGACAAGGTATGGTAATTATGAGTTCACAGTGGTGCCATTTGGGTTGTCAAATGCACTAGCTGTTTTCATGTGCTTAATGAATGGTGTTTTTCGAGAATATTTGGACAAGTTTGTCATTGTCTTTATGGATGGCATTCTTATATATTCCAAGTCAGAGGAAGAGCATGAACATCATTTGAGGATGGTGTTGCAAGTATTAAGAGAACATCAGTTGTATGCCAAATTGAGCAAGTGCTCATTTTATCAGAAACAAATTCATTATTTGGGGCATATCATTTCAAAGGATGGGATAGCAGTGGATCCTGAGAAGATAGAGGCCATTAGAGAATGGTCAGTGCCGAAGAATGTGACATAGGTGAGATCATTCATGGGTCTTGCAGGCTACTACAAAATATTTATTGAAGGATTCTCAAAGATTGCACAACCAATCACTTCCTTGCAAAGGAAGGGAGTGAAGTTTCAATGGACACTGGATTGTGAGAAGAGTTTCCAACACTTGAATCAATTATTGACAAGTGCTCCAATATTAAGGATCGCAGACCCAGATGAAGACTTCATCGTATGCACCGATGCATGTAATGAAGGACTTGGTGGAGTCCTCAGTCAAAATGGGTTTGTCATATGTTATGAATCAAGGAAGTTGAAGGATCATGAAAGAAACTATGCCACTCATGATTTGGAGTTGGCAGCCATAGTGCATGCCTTGAGGAAATGGAGACACTACCTCATGGGAAAGAGGTTTGAGCTAAGAACAGACCACAATGGTTTGAAATATTTATTTGATCAGCCAAATCTAAATGCTAGGCAAAGCAGATGGTTAGAATTTCTAAGCGAATATGACTTCGATATAAATCATATCAAGGGGAAAGAGAATAAAGTGGCCGATGCACTCAATAGGAGGGTTCATGAATTACATGCTACAACCATTAGCATGTATCAGACTGATATTAAAAGCAAAATTCTGGAGGCTGCAAATGCAGATCTGCAATACAAAGAATTGGTAACAATGCTACAGCAGGGTAAGATGCCACAAAAGGTAAATAATTATAATTTGGGAATAGATGGAATACTACAGTACAATAATAGAATTTTTGTTCCAAATGCCCAAGACTTGAAACGTATGATTTTGCATGAAATGCATAATGTTCTGTATGTAGGGCACCCTGGATATCAAAAAACCATGGCAACGATCAAAATCCATTACTTTTGGCCAAGTATGAAGAGAGAGATCGCCAAATACATCGCTAGATGTATGGAATGCCAGAAAGTTAAAACTGAGAATAGGCACCCAGCAGGGTTGTTGCAACCTTTACCCATTCCTGAATGGAAGTGGGAAGTGGTGACAATGGATTTTATTACGGGATTGCCTAGAACAAGCAAGTTGCATGATTCGATCATGGTGGTGGTGGACAGGATTACGAAAGCTGCCCACTTTATTCCACTAAAAACTACTCACAAGGCAGCAAATGTTGTTGATATTTTCATGAAGGAAGTGGCACGATTGCACGAGATTCCTAAAACAATTGTGTCCGACAGAGACCCGAAATTCACCTTGAATTTCTGGAAAGGACTGTTCAAAGGATTCAGAATGAATTTGAACTTTAGTACAGCTTATCATCCTGAGTCTGATGGACAGACAGAGAGGGCGAACAGAGTGATAGAAGATATACTAAGAATGTATGTGATGAACAAACCATCGAAATGGGAAGACTACCTACACTTGGTAGAATTCGCTTACAACAATGGGTATCAGGCATCGTTGAAGATGAGCCCATTTGAATCACTTTACGGCAGAAAGTGCAATACTCTAGTGAGTTGGGATAATCCAGCTGATAGGACAGTAGTTGGGCCAGAGTTGCTCAAGGAGATGGAGGACCAAATGATAAAAATTAAGCAGAATTTAAAAGTTGCCCAAGACAGATAGAAAAGTTATGCCGATAAGAACAAAACCCACAGAGAATTCAAAGTGGGTGATCATGTTTTCCTGAAAGTAACAGCTAACAGGAGTTCCCTGAAGTTGGGAAGCTGCGCCAAGTTGGCAGCCAGATTTTGTGGGCCATTTGAAATCCTAGAGAGGATTGGTCCAGTTACTTATATGATTTCATTGCCTGCATCTATGTCTGTTCATAATGTCTTCCATGTATCATTGCTAAAGAAATATATACCTGATGCTAATCATGTTATTGATTGGAATATGATTCAGGTGGAGCAAGAAGGCACTTTTCAAGTGCATCCGGTGCACATTTTGGACCAAAAAGTCAAGCAGCTCAGGAACTGAGCCATAGGGTTTGTAAAGGTCCAATGGAATTGGTACGGTCCTGAGGATGCTACTTGGGAGCATGAGGATGCAATGCAGACAGAATACCTGCATCTTTTTGAATATTTTTGAAAACTCTGTTGTATATGGCTGTATGATGAACTGAGAACAGTGCATAAATAAGGGGAGGGGATTGTAATATCCTTTGGACGAACCCAATTGTAAATGTAATATAAGTGTACATAAGCTGGTGAGTTGTTTTGACATCATTTTGTAATGCACCTCCCATGGCATAGTGCGCGCATGAACTGTGCAGTAAAATGATGTAGTGTGCACATTCTCGGATACCGCCCGCAGTATGGAGGATAGTGAGCCTCGTGTATATGATATGTGTTATAGGCTAGTGAGCCAGTTATTATAAGTTGGGATGCTTATGTTTTGGTATTAAGCCGGAGTGCCTAGATGTTAAAGGTCAGTGCGCCTATTTTGTACATGTCTCGTGATTAATATAAAATACATCATTGCACGCAGACTGACCACGATAAAAGAGATGGGGGACTGAACTTCACCAGTTAGGGAAAGGGAGGGCCAAAAGTTAAGGGAAAGGGATAAGCTAGAGAGCTTAAGCCAAAAAGGAATATTATACCAATACTTCCTAAAACATAAAGTATGGATAATTATTTTATCCTAAGTTCTAAAGTTGGGGACAAGTGGACCAAAGTAGCTTCTAACATCACAAGTGTCAAGTTGGCGACATGCATTCATATCGTGGGGACTTAGCTCTTTTGGGTCACTTTTTCACGAGGATTTCTTACCAACAGCTTGACCATCATTCTCACCATCATTTCTCACAATGAGTTTCACGGTGATTCCTTCCATCACTCAATTATCCATTCAATGATTCCATGACCATTTTCACTCACACAGTCAGTTATCCTTGAGACATCCATTCCACCATATCTGAGCCTATTTCCATAACCTTTTCCTGTTGGTGTACCTGGTTAGCTTGGAGCGGGAGTGAAGAAGCGGGTTGTCATGCCCGTGAGCAATTCTTCGAGTGAGAGAATTGTTGGGGATTGATTCTCGAAGGTGCTAAACTACAGCTACAGTGCTTTGAGACTTCCAGTCCAACCTGTTGTTGAAGCCCTGGAAGGGAAGTGGGGCAACCGAGAGACTGTTGAGAAGAGAAGGGGCACATTTCCTTGGGTGGGACAGGCATGTGGGGAATGAGAGGCTGTAGGTTGTTAGTTGAGTGAGCACCTACGACGGAGTCCTTCCTGTTGTCCATGAGCCTTAGCCTGGTTAGGAACCCTTTACCCAGGTGGAGTTCAGTCCCAGCTCGGGGGTGACTCATTGTTGAGAGTGATGAACAGTGTAGTCTAAGGCTGGCAGGTTCGTGGACAGTCTGTACGCAGTTGGTGACAATCTTTCCAAGATAAGTACCAATCGTATGATAAAATGATATGTTGCATTGTTATTTACATGCTTATGTTACGGTTTATCATATATGTGATTATAACTGCCTGTATGTTTATGGGTATTTCCCTGTATATGTTGCATATCTGTGGTTACTGTTATTTCAGTATGAAATCATATATTACAGAATGTATTTGTTTGTTTATGTTTATATGTAATGCTTCCGCAAAGAGTATTGTATGTATATGTTTAAGTTGCATGCAGTTTGAAGAATAAACTTATGTGGCATAGGTCAATTGAATACTGGGTATGCTATTGTATGTTCTGCAGTAAGAGAACGAAAGCGTTCCCTAGAGTAGCATGGCTCGGCCTGTTTAAGGCTGGGGATGTTACCAACTGGTATCAGAGCATGAGATATTTATCTGGAGTGCCATTTCCCGACCGGTGGGTGGCCGGGGGATGCTACAAATTGGTATCAGAGCGTGAGAGATTACTCTGGAGTGGCATTTCCCGGCTGGTGGGTGGCCAGGGGACGCTACATCAGGGCACACTTGTCGGGGCATTTAAACCAAGGGGCATCTACCCTTCTATCCTTATCACAATTGGACAATGTCTCACTGAGATTTTAAAGCAGGTGGGGAGTGTTGAAGATTTACAACTTTGGGCAATTCATTCTCCACAAGAAAGTACAACAAGACTCATCTACACCATTACAGAAGCTCCGAGAAGAAATTGAAGACCCAGGAAGAGAAGTCGATCCCACCAGTAAAAGACAAAAAATAATAAAGTATTTTGAAGACCTAGAATAAGAAGTCGACCCTAGATTAGTATAAATATAGGATTGGATCATTTCATTTGGACAATCAAACAACTCCTTCTACAATGCACACAAGGCAGTTGCAACTACAGTTTTGGTAATTTCGCTATTTCTGGATTTCTGATATCTTGATGAGTGTGCCACACTTGGGAAGGAATTCTTTGTTTCTCTTGGTCCTCTTATTGAGGCGCTAGGTCTTAGTGATGCTAGCCTTGGGGAGGATCTTCTATGTATGGTATTTTGGCTATTGATGGTGATGTACTCGTAATATCTTGGACTAAATTCTTCTATAGAAAGCTTGTTGGGTTTTCTTCCAAGGTTGGGTTTCCCAGGATAATCTCTTGTGTTCTTGTGTTTATTGTGCATGGTTAATATTTCTAGATCTTGTTATTTATGTTGCATTATTATAGTTGAGATTTTCAGTGTAAGTTATTCTATGATAATGGATGTATGAAAGTGAATCTTGTTATTAATCATAAGGAAATAACTATCAGATCTGAGAATCATAAAACATCAACATGGAATCAGATCTAGTCGAAATATTGACACTGCACATTTTATGTTTGTCGCTGCACAGACCTGAACTTGTCAAGCTCATTGAGAAACTTATTGGAAAATGCTAAGTTTAAATTTTTCCATAGATCAACTCGCCCTAGCCTAATGCCCCTCTGGTGGTCTCAAATTGCATGTTGGTGAAAGTTGAAATTTCACCTAAAACCCACTACTGCAGTTGCTACAACTTTTTTTGTGAATCTCACTGACCATTTATTGGGTTGAGTTGAGGAAAACGTTTTGTTAGAGCAACTTGCCTTGCCCTAGTGCACCTACTGCACTTCTTAGTTTGACTTTCCGTCAAAGTTGAAATTTTAGGGTTTATTGATATTTTCCTAGACATTGAACTTTCTGCTATCTTGGTTTTGTGATTTCCTCATGTACTGATGGTGTCCAGTTTTAGATTATAAGACAAGCCGGACGGTGTTACAAATTTCAGAGGTATGCACTTATATATGTTTCCAAGTTATATCATTTAGTAGAGTATGAGGGTGTTTGCAAGGGACCTTGTCCAAGCAATGACCCAAAGGGATCATTGGATCTAGTGCATTCAGAGGAATAACGCACCCTCCCCAACAATTAAGACTCTAGGTTTGCATATCAGGTTTGATATTTTTATATTGATGCATCTTAAATAAATATTGTAATCGAGACATTAGTCTTTAGAGCTCTATTACTGTTGAGTACTTTTTGCTATCAAAAGTTTAGTGACACTTGAATATTGTTAGTACAATAATCATTATGTAAATGCTCATTGTTTAGTACTAATGATGCACTTGTTTGCAAGATAGAATTGATCTCCTCTAGGAGATGTTCTTGGTTATTGTCTTTGTCCCAGGAAGGTTACCTTGTTAATTCCATAGAGGTTGCCATGGAGATATTCTTGTTTTGTTCTGGGTAGGTTACCACGAAGGAATGACTGGTAGAAACACTAGAGAAGTTTTGTTCTTGTTCTTTGTTTCTTATTCTTATTCTTGTTCCAGGTAGGTCATAGGCGATAGCTCTGAGAAAGAGCTATAGTGACAATTGTTCTTGTTCCTATTTTTTGTTGTTCTTATTTCTATTTCCTATTCATAAGATTATTGTTCTTGTTTCTATTTCCTATTCATAAGAATATTGTTCTTGTCTGTTATTTTCCCTTGTTATTGCTCTTGTTTCATGAAAGGTCACAGGTGGTAGCTCTGAGAGGGAGCTATAATGACGGTTGCAGGAGGCAACAAATTAGATGGTCTCCAGTTTGAGACATGGAGTAGACTATTGATACATAGAGTCGTGTACATGATCGTATACATCCATGTCACGAAGGAGAAGAGGACAAAGTTAGAACCTTCTGGAAAGAAGGACACTTTTGTGGGATACAAAGTGTTTCACATGGAGATTGATTGTGAAGAGAAGAAGGCTCTGAAGATGACCATATAGATCCTTCTAGTCCAGTTGTTCACTCTTCAAATCATCAGAAAGAGTCAGTAGATTCAGTCGGGTCAATGGATCTACCTAGAGATGTTGTAGTAACCAGGAAGAGGCCAGCATGGTTTCGTGATACCTTGCAGGATGCAGTATGGCATGCAACTTCTTGTGATACTTTCAGGGAGAGAAAACTACCTCAAAGATTCTCGAGTTACATGGAGTCACATCATTGATTCCAAACCTTCCAGTTATGAGGAGGAACATGTGGCTCCACCATTGGTGAGGCAGGTGGGCCCACCAAGTACCAGCTCAGAGGGAGCCAAAGTTTAGAGGGAGTCATCCTGTAGGATCCAACAGGGAAGAGAAACCTCCCAAGATAGTTCATTGGAGATCAGACTTCAGATGAGATCAACAGATGCAGGGGGAGCAGATGGCTCCAGATATTGTACAAACTCAGAGGGAGTCATGTTTAAGAGGGATCATGGTGCTCCATGATCAATGGATACTTGATGATCTTGATCTTAACCAATAATGATGTAGACTCGGAGTGAATCTCATCTCATAGAGAGTCAGTTGGCTCAGAGGGAGAGCCAAACATTTAGAGGGAGTTCCCTCTCAGATCCAGGTGAGAGAGAGACATCTTCTAGAACTGACAGACAAGTGTCATGATTTGAGGAGGCTTTGAGGAGATGTGAGATCTCCTAAGAGGATACACTTGTTTCAGTAGATTTTTCTACAGTGACAGAGGAGGCAGATGGTCAGGAGGATTGGGTATGGATTTTGTCTCAGTCACAGAGGGAGCAACCAATGAAGTAGACTGGACAACAAGACTTACTCTAGTGACAGGGGGAGTTGGCCTCAAAGTTCGACATGAAGGATCTTGGCCACATGTATTATGGGATTACATGTGTGAAAGAGATAAGATGAGATCTTCCTCGGTTAGGGGATACTGATGAGGTTCGATATGATGAACCGCAAGTCCATGGAGACAAATCTGAAGAAGTTGAGTGATTCTACTTCAGATTCAGATTTGGTGGATCCCATGATGTACAGGCAGTAGATTAGATCCTTGATGTATCTGGTTAATGCCAGGCTAGATATTTTCTTTGTAGTGAGCACCCTGAGCCAGTATTTGGTTGAATCCAAGGCAATTCTAGTTGGTGGCAGTGAAGCATGGTACAGTTGGATATGGCTTGTCTCATGTGATGAAGTGAGGCTACAGAGATATACAGATTCTGATTGAGTAGGGAATGTAGTAGATAGATTAAGCACCTCAGGGTGTTGCTTCAGCTTGGAATCGGTTACGATTTCCGGGATAAGCTAGAAGCAGGATTTTGTAACACTTAGTACAATAGAGACGGAGTATGTCACAACTAGTGTTCAAAGTCGTGAATTGGTGCAACTTCATAAGATTCTTGCATGACTTAATCCGAGACATGGTGCAGAAGGGAGCAATGAAGCTCTAGTACTTATCCACAGATGAGCAGATTGCAAGATATCCTCCCAGAGTGGCCATGCTGACTTGGTTGTGGAGGATGATACACAAGATTAGTCGTGTTTATTTGGCTAGTGATGAGTGTTGATGTTTCAACATTGGGCAGACATTCTCCTAGATTGGTCGTGGGCGGGGCTATGCTAGTGTTGATATGACCAAAGGGAGAATGATTCATTCACTCACGGAGCTTTGTTAGTGGTGAATGGCCCAGGTATGTTGATGTTCTCCAAGCAATAGCATCGGGTAGACACTCTCCCATATTGGTCATGCACGGGGCTATGCTAGTGCTGATGTGACCAAAGGAGAATGATTCATTCACTTATGGGGCTCTACTAGAAGTGAATGGCCCATAACATCAGGCATACATTATTTCGGATTGGTCATGCACGGGGATATGCTAGTACTAATATGACCAAGGGTAAATGATTAATTCATCCATGGGGCCTTGCTAGTGGTGAATGGCCCATGTATAGTCTCTCTCCTATTGAGGAGTAGATGGACTCACAATGCTATCATATGCATATTTTGGGAAAGAATGCATGTGCAGAGATGCACATCAATATGGCTCATGAAGAAACTTTTATATGACAGAAGAAATCCAAGTATGGAGAATGTCTCCCCTATTGAGAGGGAATGTTGACGATTTGCAACTTCGGGCAAGTCATTCTCCACAAGAAAGTACAAGAAGACCCATCTACACCATTACAGAAGCCCCAAGAACAAATTGAAGACCCGGGAAGAGAAGTCGACCCCACCAGTAAAAGACAAAAAATAATAAAGTAATTTGAAGACCCAAAATAAGAAGTCGGCCCCAGACAGGCGCCCATATTAGTATAAATACAGGACTGGATCATTTCATTTGGACAGTCAGACAACTCCTTCTGCAGTGCACACGAGGCAATTGTAGCCGCAGTTTTGGTAATTTCACTATTTTGGGGTTTTTGGTATCTTGAAGAGTGCACCACACTTGGGAAGGATATTCTTGGTTGCTCTTGGTCATCTTATTGAGGCGTTAGGTCTTGGTGATGCTAGCCTTGGGGAGGATCTTCTATGTATGGTATTTTGGTTATTGATGGTGATGTACTGGTAATATCTTGGACTAAATTCTTCTATAGAAAAGTTGTTGGGATTTCTCCCAAGGTTGGGTTTCCCAGGATAAACTCTTGTGTTCTTGTGTCTATTGTGCATGGTTAATATTTCTAGATCTTGTTATTTCCGATGCATTGTTATAGTTGAGATTTTTAGTGTATAGTTTTTCTATGATAATTGATGTATGAAAGTGAATCTTGTTATTAATCATAAGGCAATAACTGTTAGATCTAAGAATCATAAAACATCAACAGGGAGAGTGTGAAACTTACCTCCTCATCATTTGGGTTGTGAACCCCTCAACAAAGAGGTCATCTATGTTCATATAGTCCTTGGTCAATGATGAAGGTCTTTCACCCAATTTGTAGGTGTATAAGATGATGTAAAAAATTTCATGCAATTAATTCCAGCCTCAATTAATGGATTGGTTCCGCACAAATGTTTTGACGATGTTTAACAAAGATAAGGTTTCCATGGAGAAAGAAGTTGTGGTCAATGGCACTAGATATTCCAAGCAAAAAGATGGGCATTTTTAGCTTCTTGTATTTGGTATACATTGTCTTGTTCTCAAATGATGATTGGCATTGGTAATGCCTCTTTTTTTCTTATTCGACATGTTTTTTTGGTATATTAAGAAAAACTCCAAATTAATTGAGTGGTAAGGTGTCTCTTTCTTTTTTCGTCTCAACCACAATTGATCTTTGTTATGATGGTTGATCCTCGGTGATCCAAAAAACAAATAAGGGCAAGAGAATACATTTAAATCCACTTAATTTCTCTTTGTTTAGATCTTGCACTGGGAGATCTAGTTGTGTCTAGAGAGTATTTTATGTGCCTCCTTGATTAGGTTGAGGCATTTTGGGGAATGCTTTATGGGATGTTCCTTTATTAATCTTTAAAATTTTATGGATTAGGTGTTGCCCATATATATTTTAATATGTATGTTAAGGGACAATTATTCGCCTTATGAATGTTTACTGGTGTTGCCCCATAGGATTTTCAGAGCTTAGGCTGTAGTCAATTGTAAGCTTCAACTTAGTGTAAAATATGACTTTGTGTAATACACACACACACACACACACACACACACACACACACACACACACACACACAC
>ML803514.1:51502-69556 GCA_009831015.1 Picea engelmannii
TTGTTTGTATTCATGACAAAATTTACATTTGAATGGTACATGCTCATAATATGGGGCTTGTAGATGTTCCATTCCCCCATATTAATTTGTATTACCTCTAGAATGCCATTCTTTGCATCCACTTCCATACTTATTTAGGCATGAGTAAAAATTGCTTGTTGGTTCTGCTCGATCAATGAATCACCCTAGCTATGTACCAAAGAAGATGAAGAAGAAACTATCTTTTGAGATCCAGAGTATCTCATATGGAGATTGATTATAAGGAGCAGAAGGCTCCAAAGATGACTGAACATTAGAACAAGAACTCACAGTAGACTTTTTCAAAGGATAATGAAGCCACCTTGACAGGAAACAAAATTCACTTGAAGTCTGACTCGAATTTTCATATTTAGACTTGGTATTCAACACCAAGTATACCTTGTAAGAGATGATGAAGTCCTTGTAGACTCAGAAGAAATTGAGAGTAAGCTTGATCTCAGAAAGGATCAGATGAAGAGACATCTCCTAGGACTGGGAGACAAATGTGATGAGAAGACTAGATCGTAGCTTCATAAACTACTAGGAGATATGAAATCTCTTGGAAGATTCCCTGGTTTCAGTAACAGAGAAGGAAGCCAATCAGAAAGACTAGGATATGGATTCTTCCATGAGACTGGAAGAGAAGTCAGTATTGACTTCCAAGATTGATTTAAATAGATCAAGCATGTTGCGGATGTACAAAGCCTGATGTGTGTCCAGAGAATTCTCCCAACAAGAGGGAGAAGACTATGACGAGACACTTACTCCAGTAATTGAAGAAATAGTTCCAGTATTTATGAAGACAACCAGAACAACCATGATTCATATATAGTATGAGATGCAGGGGGAGCAATCCCCATATTTAAAATTGAGTGGCAGTTGGTGCATTACATTAGTTGGGTCATGGAGACATGACTATGATAAAATATAGAGTTACCTCCATGAAAGAAGAAGAGCTACCTTCAGTATCAATTATTGAGCCACTCTCAGTTTCAGATGAAGTTGTTGTCGTAATAGAATAAGAGGAGTTACTCTCATATTTCAGCAGCCACAGTGAGGATGAAGTAATCATTCTCATCCTCACAACAATTGCAAGTGTAGAGTCTCGATTCCAGAAAGAGGGGAGGACATACTCTCAAGCAGTGAGACAGATAGTGCTTTGCAAAGAGCACATAAAGCTAGCACATGATTGTGCAGATTGAGTTGCAACTGAGCAAGTGTACCAGATTGGTACAATGTCATGTGAAAATTTGGTTTGAAGTTGAAGATAGAAAGACTTAGGTCTGCAAGTTGAGGAAGGATATGTACAGGTTGAAACAAGCTCCTAGAGCTTGATATGACATAATTGACAGTTTCCTAAAGAGCTTGGGCCTTACCAAGAGTAAAGTTCATTATAACCTTTACTTCAAGGTTATGAATGATGAGTCAATTATATTATTGCCACTATATGTATATGATGTATTCTTGATAAGATGAAGAAAAGCTCATCACAGATTGTAGAGGAATCTCACTACAGAGTTTGATGGAAGACCTAATACATTATCTCTTAGGTCTTGAAGTTTGGCAGAGCACAGAGAAGATCTTCCTTAACCAAGGTAAGTATGCAGTTAAAATGAAGAGGTTTGATATGTTGAAATGTAAATCCATGTACACACTCGTGGAAATGAAGTTGAAGCTCCTGGTAGATACCTTGTCAGAATTGGTTGATGCTACTCTGTACAGACAAATTATTATTGATTCGTTGATGTATCTGACGAATACCAGACCAGATTTACGTTTTGTTGTGAACACCTTTGAGACGGTATCTGGTAGAACCTAGATGTGTTCACCTTGATGATGAAAAACATGTGATGAGATACCTTAAGGGTACATTAGATTTTGGTCTCTTGTATACTAGAGATCATGACTTCAGATTGTATGGATATACTGATTCAGGTTGAGATGGAAGTGTTTTTGATAGAAAGAGCACTTCAAGATTTTTTAGTACTTTAAGATGTTTTAGTCTGGGGTCAGCCATGATCTCATGGTAGAGTAGGAAGCAATCCAACATTTCTCCCAGCACGGTAGAAGCATAATACATTGTTGCATGTTCTACTAGTTGTGAATCCATATGGCTTCAGATGTTGTTAACAGATCTATTTGATCTGGAGATGGAAGCTAACGTGATCCTATGTGATAACCAGAGTTGTGTAAAGATGATGTGTTCCATGATGAGTTGAAGCACATAGAGATATGGTATCACTTCATTCATGATATGATGCAAAGAGGAGCTATAAAGCTCTAATATGTTGGCATAGATGAGCATGTTGTTGACCAAACCTCTGTCTCGTGTAAAGTTTGAGCACTTTCGAGGCAAGCTTGGTATAGTCCAAAAGGACCTCCCTTGAAAGGGGGAGTAGTGTTGATGATACTATGGTATCCTTACCAATAGCAGGTAACTCAGTTGAGATTTTATATCCTAGGGGACTAATCATCCCTAGACAGATCCCGAAGGTTCATAAGGACGAGCTGTCAGAGTACTTGTGCATGTATATGCTAGCTTTGGTCAGTAGTGGTAGCTCCATTAGGATTTTATATCCTAGGGAATCTTTTGATTCCTAGGCAAATCCTTTGGATCTGTCAGAGTACCACAAGATGTTGTTGATCCCAGCCTCGTGTTGAATATTTCTATCTTTGTGTTGATGTTGTTGATGCCAGCCTAGTGCTGAAGATTTCCAGCTTCATGTTGAATATTTCCAGCTTCGTGCTGAAGATTTCCAGCTTCGTGCTAATGTTGTTGATGCCAGCCTCGTGCTGAATATTTTCAGCTTCGTGCTGATGTTCTTGATTCCAGCCTCGTGCGGAATATTTCCATCTTCGTGTTGATGTTGTTGATGCCAGCCTCCTGCTGAAGATTTCTAGCTTCATGTTGATGTTGTTGTGATGCCAACCTCGTGTTGAAGATTTCCAGCTTTGTGCTGATGTTGTTGAGATGCTAGCTTTGTGTTGAAGATTTCCAACCTAGTGTTGATGTTGATGATGCTCCAGCCTTCGTGTTGTGATATTGTTGTTGTTGATGTTGTATCAGCCTTGTGTTGTTATTGATGATGATGATGTATTAATGTTATACTAATCCATGTTGATGCAGATGATGATGATGCCACTTCAGCTTCTTATTGAAGATGATGATGATGATGTTATTTCATCTTTCATGCTGAAGATGGCGATGTTACTTTAGCCTCATGCTAAAGATGTTGATGATATTACTTTAGCCTCATGCTAAAGAAGATGATGATGTTACTTTAGTCTCACACCAAATATGATGATGATGTTACTTTAGCCTCATGTTGATGAGGATCATGATGCTACTCCAACTCCATGTTGTGAACGATGATGATGAGAAAAACTTTCGATGATTTATAGATAAGCTAGTCAGTGTTCCAGATGTTGTTGATATTGCTACCCTCTCTCTCTCTCTTGATGATGTTGTATTGAGTTGTGTCTGCAAAATACCCTTCTTGTTAAGGGGGAGTGTTGAAATATTGTAACTGCAAAGAGTATTATATTTATTATTGAGTCATTATTAAATAGATCAATCCCCTTTTGTGGATTGATCATGTCGGGCAGTGTAATTGACCAAATCCCCTTTTGCGGATTGGTCAAACCCTAATTGTATTATGCAAATTAAGAAGTCAGCCCCCAGGCCTAATTAAAGTGGTTTTAACCACTAAGAAGACAAGTCGGCCCTGTCGAGTGAAGAGACACCTTTCTAGCACCTATCAGTTTGTATAAATAAAGGAAGACAACGCCTCATTGTTCACTCACTCATTCGCTCATCAAGTGCACAAGTTTGGTAGTTGCAGGTTGGAGAAGAAGGAAGAGAGAGGCACATTGCTCAGTGTTGGATTCTCTAGTGTTTTGGTTTATTGTCTTGGCATTGCATTGGCTATCTATATTAAGGAAGTTTTTGTTGGATTTTCTCCCCCATGAGGGTTTCCCAGGATAAATGTTGTGTATCTTGTGATTGTGTTTCTCTCATTGATCCTACCTATGCTATTGTTATCTAGTAAATTGAAAAGAAACCTAATAATAGCTCAAAACTTAACAAAAACAAACCCTTAGATCCCATGAAGTAGGGTCCAGAGCAGAATATCAAGTGACGATCTTCCCTGCCATGGAATATAAAAATGAAATAACCTCTTCTAAAGGCAAATGGAAATACTTTTCCTTGGAGCTTCAAAGCCCATTGTTTTTCTACCCATGACTCTATAGATCTTGGACTAGGCCATAGGCCTATGAACATTCCCACTAGAGAATGCTTACAGAGGTCAAGGGGTTTTTTCCTTCATTTGGAGACAATAGGTCTATTGGAGGGATGATGTCCATCCTTTTAACAAATCTATTTTAGACTGGGTGAGCTCCTTTGAATAGCTTCAAGGTGCTAACCAATGATTTGAAGGCCTCAAACTCTACCTGTAGATCATCTCCCATTATCACAACCCAACCACATCAAGAAGGTGGTTGACTTGAACTTGAATCATGATATATATCTAATAAAACTGTGAAGTTTATAGGGCACATAGGTTGTGGTGTGTAGTCCCTCTAATGAGATCTTATCTACAGACACCAACAAAATGATGATGGCTAGGGTAAACCCTAGCCATGGGACGATTTTCTCTGCATCCTCATCAATCCCACATTGTTGTTATTGTACTAAATTATCATTCTTAATATTCTTTCAATATTATCGACGCATATAAATATTATAAGCACGTCAGTGCTTATGAATGAATATAACACATCAAACATTTTTGTAGGTATGCAAAAACAAATTTTTCTTTCTTTCTTTATAAAATTTCAATCACTGATTACAAAATCAAATATCTTTATAATAATATTACTTTTTATGTTTTGCTTAATTTATTTGGATATAATCATTGCATTAATGTATTATGTCATTTAAACAAATATATTAGTGGATTATACATTTATTCATTGTAATAATGTAAGTCATCCATATATTGTAACATTTTACAACAACATACATTGCAATAGAATAAGAAATCCATTTTATTATGAAAGAATAATGAACTCTTTGTTGAATAATTTGGGATAGCATAAAATTATATGATAAAAAGAAACATTAGGTTTTGTTGTTACACTTATTGGTAACTTGTCAACACACCAAATGGGACAATATATAGGTCCACATTAAACAAAATGTTTTATTTTTACAAATGAACATTCCAAATTATAAAACTTGTAACATTCAATTATAATGATCATCATTCATGTTGGTGTTGTTGCCAGTGCTCAAGTTGCTTCCATTCATCATTTCATTTCATTTGTTGTGTTTTGTTTATTAGCTTGATTTTGTTTGGCCTCTTCATCTTTCATCTAATATAGAAATAAAGTGTAATGGGTATATCTACATCTATAATATAATATACATGATTGTGGGAATTGATAAACTTACCGTATCAGTGAGTGCTTCATAAACAATGCACATTCTTTTAAAGTCATGGTTCATGTCGTCTTGCAACATATCTTCTCTTAGCCCCACTCCATGCCTTATTTCCTACGAATTTTATATGCCATGTCAAAGTTTAGATATAATTAAAAGTTATTGTTGCTACTTCCAAATTGTTCAATTAACCATTGATACTCCAATATATACTCACAATCCATACTTAATCAAGTGTCAATAAATTGTCCATATGGCTATTCTTTGTAAGTGAGCACATTGCAGAAAACATCCATGGATGTTTGTAAATTAATCAAAATATAAAAATCACAACAATTATGAAATGTTAAGTAAGGAAAAGGCAAGTATTCCTCACAAATATTGCAATCACTCATTTTTTGCCTTGTTGTCTTGTCCAATGTGATGAAGGGGTCCCATTTTGTTTTCATTTCTACAACAATAAAACAATTGAAAATGGGTATTTCAACACTCATTGATCACACAAATTAAAAAAGCAATGATTACATATGTTTGATGCATGTTGTTGTTGGGATAGCTCTTCCCACAATTCAATTATTCTTAATTCTTTAAACATCTCTTTGTACACTTTTTTGAACATCCCTATCGACATGTTTCAGATATCATCTCGTTCATCATATTTAATTTTCTTAATCTTCTTGAAAAACAAAAAGAATAATAAAACCGATTAGGATTTCTTTGAGGTGAACACTACAAGGAAAACACCACTTAGTGCAGGTTTTTAGTGTTACAAGATTGGATTAAATTATCAAAAAAACCTTTGCTAAATCCATCACAATAGACAATGAAGGTTTTAGCATATGTTCTCTATAACTAAAAATTCTAGGCAACTCGAGGTTCTAACGGAGGGATTTTTTTAATTTTTAATTTTCATTTTTTCGATAGGATTCAAGCAATAAGCCACTCCTATTTGCATTATATATTATTAAAGCATTAATGCTTCATATATCATGGACAAGAGCCCATGAAAATTTTCAAGCCAGAGAGTATGATGCAGGAGCATCTCAAGCGAGCCAGCGCGGAAGCAAAAGACAGCTAGACAAGCGCCCATCGCAAATTTTGAATTTACCTTGAAGTTGATGTGCAATCTTAAATGAGATAATTAAGAAGGAGCGCACTTGTATAATGTAAATGGACCTTGAGCGATTCGCTCTCGTCCTTAGTAGATAGAAGGCATTTATGGTAGTTAATGCAAGTAGGTAGAATTGAATGTGTAGATTAGACAGTTCTAGAGCGCAAGAGGGAAACGAGATATAGACACCCTCATTGTGTATTGTAACATTATCAGAGGAGAGCATAGAAGAGAAGCAGAGAGTTGTGTAAAAACACCCATGTACAGAAATTTGGATTAATAGAGAAAGATTTGATTCAAATTCATGGTGTCGTGTTTGTTCTCTGTGTATATATGCTAAATGTTATGCTCATGGTTATTTCACTCTTTCTTCTGTACATTTTCTTTTATGCCATGTATGAATGGTTTCTTGTTGAATGTTTGAAATCTGAGAGGCAAGGGAAAAGGAATGAGTTTCAATTGTTTCTCTATTTGAGCAAGAGTTCCTGCAAGGAGTGCGTCGACAGGGTGTTCAGAGGTTTGTCTCTGAAAGCTCAAGAGAGAAAGCTTTTGTTCTCATTCCCACAGAAGCCGTGCCAGGAGTGCACAGGCTGAGCGAAATCTCAGGGTCGTGAACCTGAGTGAAGTATTGAGGGACTGCTTCTGCAGGTGTGTGCATAGTCGAAGGATTTCAACACTTGAATGTGTTTGAAGGATTGCCGCAAGGAGTGCGAGCAGGGATTTTCTGAAAGGCTCAGAGTTGGAAAAAAAGTTCAGAAGGATTTGAAGCCTTCGAAGTGGTTGAAGGAAAGCGTAGCAACGTCGGACCGCAGGAGGACGAGTTCTCAGAGGAAGGCTGGAGGATCGGAATTCTCTGAAGTGAATTCGCGAAGTCCTGAGAGCCATTAGATCTCATGGAGGAGCAAGGGAGATATGGCGAGTATTTCCGAAAGGTTCTAAGCTCCGGAGGAGTAGGACCATAGATCCAAGCCATAAGGGCCGTTGGATTTTCACGTGGGTTTCTATATCAGGTTTTCGTAGAGTTGAAGTTCCGTAAACTTTGCAACAGGAATGGCGAAATCACGAAACTCAAAGTCCCGAAAGCTAAAAGGATTGTGTGGGCCACGGAGGAGTCAGCGAGTGGACAGGTGGTGCACTATTGACGCGGAGTCAACCTCCGTTGACCATTTCAGATTTTCGGGGAGTGAAGTTCCGAATTCTTTGCATTAGGATTCGCGATATCGCGAAGTCTGAAGTCCCGATGGAGTAAAGGGGCGTTGAAAGATCAACCTTGTGAGCGCGTCGGAAATTCGGAATATCGGGTTTCGGGAATCGCAGGAGCAAGTTGTTGGACACCGTGATTGCCAAAATTGCGATAAGGAAAATCCCGAAAAGGAAGAAGGAAGGGTCAACATTGACTGTTTTCGGGGTTCGGATATTGGAGACACTACGCTTAACAATGGATTCATGAAGGTGCGAAGTACGACCTCCCGAGGTATAAAGGATGAATTTCTTAAAGTTTAGTTGTGGGTGCAGATTTCCCGAAATGGAAATAGAAGAGCCATTTCAAAGCTCGTCGGGCCAGTGAAAGGGAAAAAGATCCTGTTGGCGTAGACCTTCTGACCTGCGGGTTTAGGGAGGGGTGTGCGTCATCATTTTTCTCGCTCACGCACGGTCTGTTCATGCTTCTGGATCTCTACTTCGTTCTCCTAGCTAGCATCTTCAACTGGATGGCCTTTCCACTTGACCAAATATTCAAAGTGTTTCTTTCGCCTTGTCTTTTTGCTCACTCTTTTGTCCAGTATGCATTCCATCTGTGGATTATCTGCAACTGGCATCTGCTTTGTCCATTGGATCACTGGCTGTTCGTTTCCTGTCCCTGCTTCCTCAGCTCTATACGGCTACAAATCTGAGATATTGAATATTGGAGAAATTCTGATCCCATTGGGTAATTCAATCTCGTAAGCATTCACCCCAAATTTCTTCAAGACCTTACATGGTTCGATTTTCTTCATCTTCAGCTTATTATATGTTCCTCTTGGGAACCTTTCCTTTCTCAAATGTGCCAGAATCAAATCACCAACCTCAAATTGAATTTGTCTTTTGTGTTGATCTGCTTGGCGCTTATATTCCTGGCTCGAACTCTGCAATCGCTCCTTCACCTAGCTGTGAAGTTCCTTCATTGCTTCTGCAAAATCTTCTGCACTAGCGCTCCTAGTTTCATTCTGTTCTGAATCTCTCAATTCAGAAATTCCTCTCGGCTGCATGCCATAGACAATCTGAAATGGACTCTTCCCTGTGCTCCTATTAACTGAGTCGTTGCAAGCAAATTCTGCCTGTGGTAATATGTTGTCCCACTGGTTGTGGTGTTCTGTCACCAAGCTTCTCAGCAAGTCTCCCAGACTTCTGTTCACCACTTCTGTCTGTCCATCCGTCTGAGGATGATAAGATGAACTAAATGACAAGTTAGTTCTCAGCTTCTTCCACAAGGTCCTCCAAAAGTTCCCTATGAACTTAGTGTCTCGATCCGAAACTATTCTTCTTGGTAAGCCATGAAGTCGAGTGACTTCTTTGAAAAACATATTCACAATGTGAGTTGCGTCATTGGTCTTCTGACATGGAATGAAGTGTGCCATCTTGGAAAATCTATCCACCACCACAAAGATTGAATCAGAACCTCTTTGTGTTCTTGGCAACCCCAATATGAAATCCATGCTGACTGCATCCCACAGCCTCTCTGGTATGGGCAATGGTTGATAGAACCCCGCATTCTGTCTTCTTCCCTTCGAATGCTGGCAAATTCTACATCTGTCCACGAATCTCTTGACGTCTTCTCGCATTCCCGGCCAAAAATATGACTCATTCAATTTTGCGAACGTCTTGTCGTGACCAAAGTGCCCTGCTAATCCTCCACTGTGTTTCTCCTTCAACAAATTCTCCCTCATGGAGCATTTTGGAATACACAACTGATTACCTTTAAACAATAATCCTTCCTGGATCATGTATTCTATCCATTGGCTTCTATCCCTGAGAATTGGATTCTCAGCTACTTCGTATGCCTCCTTAAAATCTAGATCATCTTTATACATGTTCTTGAGATCATCAAAACCCAACGTTTTGACTCTAAACTCCTGCAATAGCAAACACTTCCTGCTCAAAGCATCATCAACTTTGTTAGCAATACCAGAAATATGTTTAATCACAAAAGTGAAATTTTGCATATACTCAACCCATTTTACATGTTTCTGATTCAACTTTTCCTGTTGAGTCACAAACTGTAGTGCATGATTGTCACTGTATAAGATAAACTCCTCAGGGATCAAGTAATGCCTCCATTTCTTCAATGCCTGGATAATAGCATAAAACTCCTTATCATAAGTGGAGTATTTCACTTTTGCTTCACTCAGCTTCTCGCTGAAGTATGCTATTGGCCTATCTTCCTGACTCAAGACTGCCCCAATTTCAAACCCACTTGCAACGCATTTCACTTGAAATGTCTTTCGGAAATCCGGTAACACCAAAATTTGTTGTTCCGTAATCTTCCTCTTCAACATATTAAAACTCTTCTTAGCCTCTTCTGTCCAGTGAAAAGACTTATGTATTTTCTTCACAGTGTCCATCATCGGTGCACTAATTCCATTGAAATTCTTAATGAACTTTCGGTAGAAACTAGCCAATCCGTGAAAACTTCTCACCTCGAAGGTATTCTTCGGTGATGGCCAATTCTTGATTACCTCCACCTTATCTGGGTCCATCCTCAACTCATCTTCATAAATAACAAATCCCAAGTAAATGAGATCTATTTTCATGAATGAGGATTTCTTCATGTTTATCAACAGCTTCTCCTGTTGCAATCTCTGCATCACTGTATCCAAATGCTTCAGATGCTCTGCCACTGTTTTACTGAAAACCAATATGTCATCTAAATACACAATGACAAATTTTCCAATGAACTCCCTCAGGAATTTGTTCATCAACCTCATGAAGGTACTCGATGCATTTGTTAAGCCAAATGGCATAACAAGCCATTCATACAACCCCTCGTTGGTTTTGAATGCTGTCTTCCACTCATCACCTTCTCTCATGCGGATTTGATGATAATTGCTTTTCAAATCAATCTTTGAAAAATACTTTTCTCCACTCAAGCAATCCATCATATCATCCATCCTTGGCAATGGAAATCTATACCTGATGGTTATCTTGTTAATCGTCCTCAAGTCAGTACACATCCTCCAGCCTCTGTCTTTCTTCGGACTGATTATTGTTGGAACAACACATGGATTCAAGCTTTCCCTGATCAAACCTTTGTCCAACAACTCCTGGACTTGTCTTTTGACTTCTTCATTCTCTTGCGGTGTCAATCTGTACGCGGCCTTGTTTGGTAAACTGGCTCCTAGTATGAGATCAATGTGATGACTCACACTTCTGATCGGTGGCAATGAACGAGGTAATTCGTCCACTACTATATCAACGAATTCTTCCAGCAGTTCCTGAATCTCTTTTGGTAAATTGTCCACTCTTGTGCTGGTCAAAATAATCTTCGGTTTCCTGACCACAATGAATTACGGTTCTTCCTTCTTCTTAACCTTTGTAAGAAGTTCCTTCCCACTCATGAGAAGTACAGTGTTGCTTACTTCCGGTTTCATCTCCTTATCCTTGATTGGAAGCAACATGTGAGTCCTCCCATTCTTCTCTAGGGTGTATGTGTTCATTCTCCCATAATGAATCACATTCCTGTCATATTGCCATGGTCTACCCAGCAATAGATGACAAACATCCATAGGAATGACATCACATAATATCTTATCATTATATCCTCCTATCTTAAATTCAACTAAACATTGTTTAGTGACAGTTACCTGGTGTCCTTTTTGTAGCCACAAAACTTTGTATGGGCTTGGATGATCAATCGTCTCCAGCTCCAGCTTTTCTACCATCTCTGTAGAAATGAGATTATCCATGCTACCACTGTCCACAATGACCTTGCATACCCTGTCCTTGGTCTTGCAAGTAGTCCGAAAAATTCTGGTTCTTTGGATTGAACTCTCCACCTCCTTCTCTGGTGTCAAAAGGACTTTTCGCATCATCAACGATCTTCTGCCTTCAACATCCTCTGCCTCAACATCTCGCCTCTGGGCTTCGGCAATGTGAGTTTCTCCACTCTCTTTCTTTTTATCTGGACACTCATAAGACTTGTGCCCATTCTTTCCACATGTGAAGCATGTTATTACTCCACCTCTTCCTCTTCCTCTACCTCTAGTACGAGGAAAAGTGTTATTATCAGCATAATCTCCTCTTTGCTCAGTATGATGCCTTCTTTGTTTAGCAGATTTCCCTCGCTGTGAGGTTCCACCTCTCTAAATTTGAGTCCGAGGTTTCTTCCAGTCCTCCTTGGGCTTTTGATATTTATCCTGGGCAACTGATTTGCCTCTGGGATGACTTCTGCCTCGACCTCTCTGACCCTGCTTTCGGCTCAGCTTCTCTTCCGCTTTCAGAGCCATCTGATAAGCATCTTCCATTGTTCGGATGGTTACCATGCTCATCTCATCCTGAATGTCATATCTCAGGCCATTCAGGTATCTGGAAACCTTTTCATCATCGCTTTCTCGATGACTTGCCCTGATGTTCAGCTTGTAGAATTCTTCAGTGTATTCTTTCACTGACATCAGCTTCTGTCTCAGGTTCTGCATCCTTCTGAGCAGAGTAATCTGGTAATCTCTGGGGATGAATTTCACCTTCATCTTCATGATCATTCTATCCCAGATTTTGATCTTTTGCTTGCCTTTGCAGCGTCTGTCATCTTGTAGTTCATCCCACCACAATGTTGCACGTCCCTTCAATCTTGTGACAACATGCTTGACCTTCTTGTCCTCTTTGACATCTTCATAGTCAAAGTATGTGTCCAGAGCTCTAATCCAGTCTAGAAGCTCCTCTGCATTCAGATTTCCCTCATAAACTGGAATGTCCATTTTCGCTCTTGCACCCATTCTTGTAATAGCCTTAATCAAACGTTCATTTGTTGCATCTTCGGCTGCAACTTCTTCTTCACGTTCAACCTCAATCTCACTTTTGGAATCACTTAGATCCCCAGCACTGACTGTATGCCTTTGTGTTGTTTCCATGTCTTCGAGTCTAGCTCGTAGATCACACATTTCTTTCTCCATGGCTGGATCTGCCTACCTCTTCTTCTCGACATTTCCCTCTCTTCTGGTGGATCGGGTGTTTGCATGTCCCTCCTCCTTGGTGGCATGGTGAATTTTCTTTTCTCTGCTACAGAAAGAAAAGAACCTTTCTGTGCTCTGATACAAAAAATGATGACGCACGCCCCTCCCTAAACCCGCAGGTTGGAAGTTCTACGCCAACATGATCTTTTTCCCTTTCACTAGCCCGAAGAGCTTTGAAATGGCTCTTCTATTTCTCTTTCGGGAAATCTACACCCACAACTAACTTCAAGAAATTCCTCCTTTATACCTCGGGAGGTCGGACTTCACACCTTCACGAATCCATTGTTAAGCGCAGTGTCTCCAATCTCTGAACCCCGAAAACAGTCAATGCCGACCCTTCCTTCTTCCTTTTTGGGATTTTTCTTATCGCGATTTCGACGGTCACGGTGTTCAACAACTTTCTCCTGCGATTCCTGAAACCTGATATTCCGAATTTCCGACGCACTCACAAGGTTGATCTTTCAATGCCCCTTTACTCCATTGAGACTTCGGACTTTGCGATATCGCGAATCCTAATGCAAAGAATTCGTAACTTCACTCCCCAAAACTCTGAAATGGTCAACGGATGTTGACTCCGCGTCAATAGTGCGCCACCTGTCCACTCGCTGACTCATCCGTGGCCCACACAATCCTTTTAGCTTTCGGGACTTCGCGTTTCGTGATTTTGCGATTCCCGTTGCAAAGTTTACGGAACTTACACTCTACGAAAACTCGATATAGAAACCCACGTGAAAATCCAATAGCCCTTATGGCTTGGATATACGGTCCTACTCCTCTGGAGCTTAGAACCTTTCGGAAATACTCTCCATATCTCCCCTGCTCCTCCGTGAGATCTTACGGCTCTCGAGACTTCGCGAATTCGCTTCAGAGAATTCCGACCGTCTGTCCTTCATCTGAGAACTCATCCTCCTGCGGTCCGACATTGCTACACTTTCCTTCAACCACTTCGAAGGCTTCAAATCCTTCTGAACTTTTTTTCGAACTCTGAGCCTTTCAGAAAATCCCTGCTCGCACTCTTTGCGACAATCCTTCAAACACATTCAAGTGTTGAAATCCTTCGACTCTGCGCACACTTGCAGCAACAGTCCCTCAATACTTCACTCTGGTTCACGACCTTGAGATTTCGCTCAGCCTGTGCACTCCTTGCACGACTTCTGTGCCCAACTGCACTTCTATGGGAATGAGAACAAAAGCTTTCTCTCTTGAGCTTTTAGAGACAAACCTCAGAACACCCCGTCGACTCACTCCTTGCGGACAATTCAATTGCACTCCTTGCAGGAACTCTTGCTCAGATAGAGAAACAATTGAAACTCATTCCTTTTTCCTTTCCTCTTAGATTTCAAACATTCAACAAGAAACCATTCATACATGGCATAAAAGCAAATGTACAGAAGAAAGAGTGAAATAACCATGAGCATAACATTTATCATATATACACAGAGAACAAACACGACACCATGAATTTGAATCAAAGCTTTCTCTATTAATCCAAATTTCTGTACATGGGTGTTTTTACACAACTCTCTACTTCTCTTCTATGCTATCCTCTGATAATGTTACAATACACAATGAGGGTGTCTATATCCCGTTTCCCTCTTGCGCTCTAGAACTGTCTAATCTACACATTCAATTCTACCTACTTGCATTAACTACCATAAATGCCTTCTATCTACTAAGGACGAGAGCGAATCGCTCAAGGTCCATTTACATTATACAAGTGCACTCCTTCTTAATTATCTCATTTAAGATTGCGCATAAACTTCAGGGTAAATTCAAAATTTGCGCTGGGCGCTTGTCCAGCTGTCTTTTGCTTCCGCACTGGCTCGCTTGAGATGCTCCTGCATCAATATATATTTTAAAAGCACTAGTTTGCATTAAATATTTTAAAAGTATTAGTGTGTATTACATAATTTTAAAGCATAGTTGCATATTACCAATTAATCAACATCGATGCATATTACAATTTCTAAAGCACCAATGTGTATTACATATTTTTAAAGTACTGATACATATTACCAATTAATCAACATTGATGTATATGTCTCTTTGTGCACCATGAAATTGTGGTAATGGTAATGATAACATTAACATAAATAATAATGGTATTGTTTGAAGGAGCAGTGTTGTTGTTGTAGTTTAGAGCACCTACACTTGTATTATAGTTATACACACCTGTTGTAATCTATTGGATTACAGGGGGAAGTTACCATTAGACTTTAACAACATAACATAGAATTATACAACACATACATGCGTGGACATAGAAGAAGAGAAGGAAAAGACAAGTAATGGTGAGACCATCAACAAGTATCTTTATTATGACCAATACCACCCCATGTTTACATCCATGATCTCATGTATTTATACCTTGAGTCAATTGGCAGGTGATTACAACTGTTTAACTATCATGGTCGGTCGATTGACTTACATTTGCATATTCGACTTACTTTCATAGTCGACTGCCAACTCTTGGTCGACTAGTGGGTTTAGTCGATAGAGTCGACTAGCCCCCCCAACATCTCTCCCACACCCAAATCCTTCTGAGTCGCAAAGAAGAGGTAGATTTGGACTTACACATACAATTTTTATACTATAATAAATTTTACAAAATTGAATGTGTGAGATCATTCAGTCTAGATCCTTCATGGTGGTTTGGGAAGATAACCGAGAATTAATGTCTCTTACAAAATCTAGATCCTGAAGATAACCAAGAATTAATGTCTCTTACAAATTCTCCATAGATTTCTAGAGGATACAATCCCTAGTATAGATGGACTTCCACTTGAATTCTTTCTGAGATTATTTTATTTCATTAAAGAGGGCATTCGATGAGTGGTCGAGGTCTCTAGTACCTTTGGGAAATTAGCGGATTTTAATACCACTTTATTAGCTTTGATCCCAAAGATAGATAAACCCACTGGGTTTGATAACTTTAGGCCGATTTCCCTTTGTAATTAATTTACAAAATTATCTCCAAAAAATAACCAGGAGGATGAAAGGAATTCTCTCTTGTTAGATCTCTCAGGAGCAGTTTGGATTCTTGGAAGGGAGGAAAATTCATGATTAAATGGAGATAGCATAGGAGAGTCTCCACTCAATCAAATTCAAGAACCTAAAATCCCTATCCTTGAAAGTGGACTTCTTCAAAGCATTTGATCGAGTGAGTTTTATTTTCATTAGAATCATCCTTATTCTTCTTGGCTTCTATCATGGCTTTGTTACTTGGTTAATGAGTTGCATTAGATCTATATCTTTTACAATTCTAATCAATTGTACAACTTCTCCTTCCTTTAAGTTTGAAACAGGAATCAGATCGAACTATCCTCTCTCCCCCCTATTGTTTCTCATTGTTGCAGAAGGCCTCAATAGATCTCTTAAGGAGGCCAACAGGACTGAAAAATTCAAAGGTATAAATGTTGGTACTTGCGACATCACCTGTTTACTCTTCATTGATGACATTTTAATATTTTGTGAAGGAACTATAAGGATGGTTGAAAACCTTAGAGATATCATTAACATCTTCTATGAGGAAACATGTATGAAACTTAACATTGACAAGTCAACAATCTCCTAATAGGGCATCTCGAAGAATGGAAAATCTTTTTATTCCCAAGTCTTTCATTTTCAGGTATTGGCATCAAATGATATATTGCAATACCCAAGTTTTAATTTGAAAGCAAATCGATAGAAAAAAGGTGAATAATAGTGGCTAATAGCGAAGGTAGAGAAGAAACTCAACACATGGTGTGATCAATGGCTCTCTAGATATGGCTGATTATTTCTTGTCAAATCAATTTTGGAAGCCATCCCCATCTATTGGATGTCCCTGACATGGATTTTGAAAGGAGTCCTGGACAAAATTAGGCAATTAAGTTTCAGGTTTATTTGGTCTAGAGAGGTAGGAAAAAAGGGATGATTCTAGCCTCCTAGAAAAAACTCGTTGTTCCAAAATCTCAGGATAGATGGGGCCTAAAGAAAATATTCAATTTTTTTAAAGGTTCTCATAGCCATAAATGTATATAGATTGATACAAGGTTTTGGAATCTAGGTGCAAGTAATTAAATATAAATATATTACTCCTAAATCCATAGAGGAATGGGTGAGAAAGTCAGTTCAACATTTTCAAAATGCTTCATTAATATAGAAAATAGTGGTTACAACCCCCCCCCAATAGAAATTTGGTTGGTATGGAGAATATCTAGAGTTAAAAAATTCCAATCAGATAACATCTATAGATTTACATCAATGATGCATACAAGCTCCCACCCCAACTAATTATGGACTTGAAATCATGGGGCTACCATACTATGAGATGAGTATCTTGAGGAGTTTGAACATTATACATGATGCAATAGTGGTAGGATGCAAAAGTGGATTTCTTGGAAGGACTTTGGACTTTGAGAGGAGAATGCAAAAATATGGGAACATTATACTAAAAATCTAAGAACTTTTTTCATAAATTTGAATGATTAAGAAGATCATCTCATTTAGTATTTGAATACTACAAGTAACTATGAGGCAAGACTAGGATATAAAGCCCTTGCTATTTAGGACAACAACAACCCACAACCATAGTGGTTGAGGATTCTCTATAAGTTCAAATGACCGTCCAAATAAACAAATATTCCTGTAGTTAATGTTAAACAATAAATACTTAGCATGGGACACCCTTCAATAATGAATCTATTAGGGACCATGTCAGTGTTGTCTCTGTAAAGATGAATTTGGGACCAAGTCTTGCCTTACTATGACCTATGCTTATACTCTAGAAGTTTGGAAAGAATCATACCACTTTACTAGTTTGAACAATGCTTGGAAGGGGAACTCCATTGAAGAAGCTATCATGTGTTAGAAAAACAGGATCGCAGATCAATAAAATAAAACAAATGCGGAAATAAAACACAACACAATACAATAGAGACACAGATATACGTGGTTTACCCAGTGTGGGCTACGTCCACCAGAGAAATTGCCAGGCCCTTCCTTTATTATTATCCAACAAATGAAGGGATACAACCTATAACACACCCGTTGTAACTTCCTCTTCTTCTCTCACAATCTCCTCACTCAGGATACAATATTAACAATGACACATAGCTTCAATACATTTCCCTCATAAAAGAGGGTTGCCTTCTAGGGAAAAAACCCCTAACATAACTTCTATCGTCAGATCTGCGACCTTATAATGAATGGTCCAGATTTACTATGAAATTACAATATACATTTACAAGGCATTTTTTCCTTCCGGGGCTTTGACCCCGAACCCCCGTCGGGGGCCC
>ML803514.1:69579-91606 GCA_009831015.1 Picea engelmannii
CCCCCCCCCCCCCCCACTCCCCCGCGTGGAGGAGTGTACATTATTCTAGGCTGTAAAGTCTTCATGGGGCATAAACACGGCTGAAAACAAAGACCTCTGAATTAGGAAGATAATCAGGCTCCACAACCAACAATATCCCACTGGGAGACTGATCTCAACAACTCCATCTTTGTTGTATCTGTTGGATTATGATCCTTCTTGGACCTAGAAAATTTCTCATCTTCACCTTCATGCTTGAAGGCCAACTAAAATTGAGCAGGAGCTCAGTTTCTTCCTAGTTACTCCCTTAGCTAACATGTCTGCAGGATTCTGGCTAGTGTGTATCTTTTCCAACTTCAAATGTCCATCTTCCAAGACAGATCGTATGAAATGGTACCTGAGTTGTATATGCTTAGTCTTCGAATGGAAGGTTGAGTTCTTTGCAATATGAATGGCACTCTCACTGTCATAGTACAACCTGCTATTCTCCTGCTTCTTTCCCAATTCCTCCATAAGCCTATGTAACCAAATCATTTCTTTACTAGCCTATGTAGGAGCAACATACTCTGTTGTTGTTGTTGAAAGTGCAACAACATTTTGCAGTTTCAAAATACAATTTACTGTTGTTCCACCTAGAGTAAAAACATACCCTGTGGTGCTCCTCCTGCTATCTTTATCACCTGCCATATCTGAATCAACATATCCCTGTAGAACAGTGTCTGAACCTTCAAAGCATAATGCATGAGTAGCAGTACCTTATAATACATGAGAATCCACTTTACTGCCTCCCAATGTTCTTTACCTAGATTGTTCATATACCTTCTCACAACTCCCACTCCATGTGCAATATCTGGTCTTGTGCAAGCCATCGCATACATCAATCTACCAAATGTTGATGAATAGGGACCCTGGACATGTATTCTATCTCCTCCTGTGTCTTGGGACAAATTTCCTTAGTTAATTTGAAATTGCTGGCCAATGGTGTACTAACTGGTTTTGCATTCTGCATTCTAAACCTCTCCAACACCTTCTCTATGTACTCACCCTGAAACAATGTCAATTTGCGATTTTTCCTGTCTCTTGTTATTCTCATACCAGGGATTTTCTTTGCAGCACCCAAATCCTTCATTTCAAATGAATTAGCTAATTTCTTCTTGAGCACATTTATATCCTGCATATTAGACCCTGCAACAAGCATGTCATCTACATACAATAGCAAGATAATATAGCTTCCATTTTCTAGCTTTTTAAAATAAACACAGTGATCATAATGGCATCTATTATAACCTTGTTCTGTCATAAACTTGTCAAACTTCAAATACCACTGCCTTGGAGCTTGCTTTAGGCCATAAAAGCTCTTCTTCAACCTGCATACCAAATTCTCCTTCCCTTTGACATCATACCCCCCTGGCTGCTACATATAAATATCTTCCTCCAAATCCCCATGGAGAAAAGTTGTTTTTACATCTAACTATTCAAGATGCAAATCTTCTACCGACACAAGACTTAAAATAGTCCTAATTGAAGTCATTTTAACAACAGGAGAAAATATTTCGTCAAAATATATACCTTTCTTTTGTGCAAACCCCTTTACAACAAGTCTAGCCTTGTACCACTTTTTTCCTCCATCTTCTTCCTTCAACTTGTAAACCCATTTATTCTGCAATGCTCTTTTTCCTGTAGGCAACTGAACCAAGTCCCAAGTCTAGTTAGTTACCAAGGAATCCATTTCCTCTTTCATGCCTTGCTCCCACTTATTTTTTGTGTCTACCTGCATTGCCTCTTCATAACATTTTGGTTCGCCAAAACCAGTGAACAATAAATAATACAATGAAGGAGAGTATCGTTCAGGGGGTCTACTTAACCTGGTAGATCTTCTAACAACACTTGCAAGAGTTTGAGGTACCTGTTGATCCTGTTGTTGTACATTTTGATTTTTTGGTACCTTTGGAATTTCTTTTTCAGTGATCTCATCAAGCACTATGTATTCTAGTTTTTCTTTTTCATGTTTCTTTCCCTGCAACTGATCTTTGTACATGACCTTCTCATTGAATATGACATCTCTACTCCTAATGATTTTGTTATTTTAATAATCCCATAAGTGATAACCAAAATCATTAACACCATATCCAATAAAGGTACACTTCTTAGATTTTGCCCCAAGCTTTGTTCTATTTTCTTTATCAATATGGACAAATGATTCACAACCGAAAGTCTTCAAAAAAGAATAGTTTACCTTTTTACCTATCCATGCCTCCTTTGGAATTCTACCATCCAAAGAGCTTGAAGGTCCTCTGTTTATTAAGTAAACAACAATATCTATAGCATGTACCCATAACTGTAAGGGAAAACCAACATGTAATCTCATACTCCTTGCACGCTCCATGATTGTCCTATTCATCCTTTCCGACAAACCATTTTCTTGTGGTGTTCCTGGAATTGTTTTCTCTCTATGAATCCCATGGTATGAACAATAATCATCAAAATCCTTGCTGCAATATTCACCTCCATTGTCTGATCTAAGACACTTCAACCTTTTTCCTGTCTCATTCTCAACCAAAGCTTTCCATTTCTTAAAAGTATCAAAAACATCAGATTTTTGTCGAATGCAATAAACCCCAAGTTTTTCTAGTTGCATCATCAATAAAAGTAACATAATAATGAGAGCCACTAAGAGATGATACATGATCTGGTCCCCATACATCTGTATGCACAAGCTCTAACCTCTCACTCTTCTTTTCTTTTCCGACTCTGAGAAATTTGACTCTCTTATGTTTTCCATAAACACAATGCTCACAGAAATCCAAATCAATTTGTTTAAGATCTGGAAACACATTTATTTTGTGAAGTATTTGCATCCCCTTCTCACTCATGTTTCCAAGCCTATGATGCCACACTACTATATCCACTCCTATAGAAGCTAAAGAGATAGAAGAGTCAGTATCACCAGTACATAAATACAATGTACCTACCTTCTCTCCTTTTGCTATCACCAATGATCCTTTGGTGACCTTCCACACCTTATCTGCAAATATGGATATACAACCTTCACTTGCCAACTGCCCTGTTGAAATCAGATTTTTCCTTAGATCTGGAACATGTCTTACCTCTTTCAACAACCATTGGTTTCCATTGCTTTGCTTTATTTTTACCTTTCCCATTCCAACAATTTTGCATGGTGCATCATCACCCAAATGAACCAGTCCAAAATCACCTTGAACACAATCTAGAAAATGTTTCCTATGGGGTGTGGCATGAAATGAAGCCCCTAAATATACTACCCAAGACTCAGAAATATTATCTACAGAAAGAATCAAATCATCTTGTAACACATCACCTGTTACATTTGCTTCCTAATTTTTATCCTGCTCTCCATCTCTTTGTTTCTTTGGAGCTCTGCAGTCTTTCTTCAAATGTCCTTTCTTCCCACAATTATAGCACTATATCTTCCCAAATATGGATTTGGATATGCCCTTCCTACAATTCCCGCAGTTCCCTGAACCCTTTCCTCTATCCTTTTGTCTTCCCCTGTTCTCCATGTTTAACACATTACCTGATGTCTCACCTATGCTTTTCTGTTGGATTTCCTCACTATGGATAACAAAAACAATATCATTAAATTTTAAAGTATTTGAACCAGAGACAGACTTAATTACAACCATGACCAAGCCGTTCCATCTTTCTGGCAATGATCACAAGATTAGAAGAGCCCTGACCTCATCATCAAAGTCCACTTTTACAAAACTTAGTTGATTAGTAACCATATTAAATTCATTTAAATGATCTGCAACAGACCCACCTTCTGACATCTTCATATTAAATAATCTCTTCATTAAAAATACCTTATTGGACACCGAGGGTTTTTCATACAATTTAGCAAATGCGTCCATCAACTCCTTCGTTTCCTTTTCTTTCAAAATATTGAAAGCCACCGACGCTGCCAGGCTCAGCCGTATTGTTCCTAGTGCCTTTCTGTCAAGAACCTCCCATTCTTCATCCTTCATGGTCGTCGACTTCTTTTCTATTCCACCCAATGGTAGGAATAGATCCTTCTAATATAAATAATCTTCCATCTGCATCTTCCATAACTGGTAGTTTTGGTCGTTAAATTTCTCGACCCTAAAATTTCCATCTTCAACCATTGCTCTCACTCGAACAAGGAACCCTCTTTTCCCGCGAGTTACATTTCTCTATGATACCAGTTGTTAGAAAAATAGGATTGCAGAGCAATACAATAAAACAAATGCAGAAATAAAACACACAAGATACACAATACAATAGAGACACAGATATACGTGGTTCACCCAGTGTGGGCTACATCCACTAGAGAAATTGTCAGGTCCTTCCTTTATTATTATCCAACAAATGAAGGGATACAACCTACAACACACCCGCTGTAACTTCCTCTTCTTCTCTCATAGTCTCCTCACTCATAATACAATATTCACAATGAAACATATCCGCAATACATTTCCCTCATAAAAGAGGGTTTCCTTCTAGGGAAAAAAACCCTAACATAACTTTTACTGTCAGATCTGTGACCTTATAATGAACAGTCCAGATTTACTATGAAATTACAATATACATTTACAAGGCAATTTTTCCATCGGGGGCTTTGCCCTCGAACCCCCGCCAGGGGCCCGCTTGCCCCCTAGTGCATTCCCCTGTGTGGAGGAGTGTACATTCTTCTGGGGTGTAAAGTCTTCATGGGGTATAAACACGACTGAAAACAAAGATCTCTGAATTAGGAAGATAATCAAGCTCCACAACCAACATCAGGAACATGTGTATGAACAAGGACACAAAGAGGTATAATGCTCCCTCTCTAACCATAGCTTGGGGATTCTAGTTGGCTCAAAAATATAATCTCTTTAAAGATAAGGATACCATGCCATTGAAATGTGTTATCCAAAGTTTGAACATCCTCTCTGCATTTCCTCCACATAAAGAAGGATGAATCTTAAAGTACTCCCCCGAAGTAGAAATAAATAAATATTTGTTGTGGGATTATTTTGATGGAGCCTACCAAGGATACCCCCCCAAAGATGCAATACATGTCGACCATCTACTCCTATATGTAATAGTAAAAAAAGTGGGACACTGTAATCTAGTCATCCCAAGGCGCATGTGTCTTCTGGTAGCACACCATTGCACCGACTACTCACCTAAGAAGATGAAGGAATGGGTGAGACACACCCATTATATGGCACTGAAGTCTTTGTAGAATCTTCTCCATGCACATTAGAGGCACACCCATGGTAAGTCCCTCTAGATTCATCTACACCTTGTGGAGGTTCTCAGTCTCACCCTCCCCTTCCTCAGACTGCTCCTCATCACTACTTCTGCAACTTATCTGGGCCCATCCCGTTGATCGTGTTGGTCACAATTATGTGTCATGACAAAACCTTTGATTAGTTATGTTGCATGACCAAAAAAAATACATATCCAAAAAATACAAAAACATTATAACACTTGAAAAACTTAAAAAAAATCACAAGTCTTTCATTCTTACCGAGAGGGGCCCATTGAGCCCCATGGGGTAGTTCTAGCTCCAGGACTCGATGGGTGGTTGTACCCTCATAAGGGAAGTCCTTAATCACTATGATATATCCATTCCACTAGCTAACAAAGTCAGGTCCATACTGACTTTCCACCCGACCTCCCATGAATTGTGTCATATAATTAGTCCATTGTACGATTTTGGGGTCTCTTGGACTTGCAAATGACATAGTGAGTTGGGGCCTCATCTGTGGGACACTCTCTAGGAAGAATGAGACTAGGATGGAGCCATAACTTAACTATTTTTGCCAACCGGTCATACATCTTGTCAGTTGATCGTTTTGGTTTGTTAGCAAACCCAAGTACTAGTCAAACATCATTGGGTTGAGGCATTCCAATGCACAATAGATATGTCCCTTGGATGCTATAAGTGGGGTATTGGAGCTTGACACTTGGGTAATAGTGAATATGGTCATACATAATGGGAGGTCCTTGACATCTATGACTAGTAGTTTGTTGTTGGATTTCATGGCTTGCAAATGGAAGTACTTTGCAATGTAATCATTGATGGATAGGTTAGATCCACCCGACACGATCACATGCGCCCCATGCTATGACAAACCGATGATGAAGTAGATATCCTCTACCTCAATAGTTAGGAAATTACCACTCATTTCAAAGCATTGTTGGTCAGGGCTCCAAAACCTCATCAATATCTCTAACAAACTTGGTTGCGATGTCATGTTTTGCACCTTGAATAATTTTAGCAGCCCATAATCCAATAGGGTTGCCAACATGTGTTGGTAGCCCAATTATACTAGGTTGTCGGCCTCATGACCTCGCTCTTTCCACTCTATCATGGTGGGAGAAGGTCCTACAAAATTCAAAACACATCTTCCATCAACAAAAATATTTTTTTTTGAGGAACTTGGGCTAGATCTGAGTTTTTGCTACATGGTCGCACCTACCTTTGGTGACAGGTGTGATTGGTCATAGTTTGCCTTACTGGAAACACACAACTGGTTGCAACCCAGGAAATTGCTAGGGTGTGATTGCGCAATCTGAGATCTTTTGGGGTCTCCTAAAAATTCCATAACAACCCAAAATCTTTAAAAATGCAATCAAATGGAAGAGAAAAATATAAGGAATTACCTAGACCAGACAGTTTTGAATCATGTGAGTTGATCTTGTGAAATCAACTCCAAAATCTCTCTAAGGTAGGAGGGTTCTCACTCAACTTTCCACTTTTACACAAGGTAAATGTGAAAATGGAGCACTTTTTACCGTAGAAAAGCATTTTTACCTTTTTGGGCTAGAAAAAAAACCTTTTTCACACTTATAGCAAGTAAGTTCCTTCTAGTTAATTCATTTTTTGAGCATATTTGTGATTGCTTATGAGTTTCTCAAGCATAATTTTTACAAAAGCGCCTAGTTTTGACATTTTTACAGGAATTTAGTCACGTTATTAAGAGTTTTGGCGACATCCTCTGAACTTGAGGTATATGTCTCAAATGAGCATATAGGGATAGGTATTTCCCTGCTGTTGGAAAATTGGTTGTCATTGATGTCAACCCTAGAAGAAGTTGAGAAGCCTCTACAAGTGATGGGTGTATTTGAAGAAGTCTCCAAAGTGGTCTCATTATGGCATAGATTTAAGCATGGCCCTCACGTGAATATGCTTTGAAGAAGTCTACAAGAAGCCCTGGAAGTATGGTTAAGTGGTTAAGAAGCCCGAAAGGTGTGGTCATGAAGCCAAAAGTTGATTGAGGAAAAAGAGAGTGAAGGACATTGAAAATGGATGAAAAAACCCTATAGATTGATAGTCCTCATCAATCCATTTCCAACGATAGGTAGCACACCATGTGGTTCCCCATGGTTGAGAAGTTATGCCCTATTAAAGATGAAGCCCCAAAAGCAAGTGAAGAAACCCCAGATCTAAGGACAAGAAGTTACAAGTCGGGCCCAAAATTAATTAAAGAAGAAAATTTGTTGCAAAAAAGAAGTTACAAGTCGGACCCAAAATTAATTAAAGAAGAAAATTTGTTGCAAAAAAGAAGTTACAGGTCGGCTCAATGATCAAGTAAAGAAGTTACTTGGAAGGGTATAAATACACATCAAGAACCTCTCATTTATTTACCAAGCAAGTATGAGATTTCTTAGTGAAAGTGAAGTAGCAGAGTTGTGCAAAGGAGGAAGTGCTCAGAGTCGTAGATTGGAGAAGGGTTTTCAGAAAACCCTAATTGAGTATACCCCCATGGGTCAAGCATAGGGTGTCCTGCGAGGCCCACGCTAGTTGTCCTAGTATCGTCACGTGAGGCCTCGTCTGTTGCTCGGTCCAGTCCCACGAGGCTGAGGAAAGTTTTGAGGAAGGTATTCTTCTTGATGTTGAAGTTGAGGATGGTCTAAATATCTAATATCTCAGGCACCAAGTTATTCACATGTTGAAAGGTATGTTCTTATATATGTTTTGAGGGTTATATCTTGATGATTTTTACATATGCTTGAGGCATATCTTGGAGGTATTGACACATGGTTGAGGTAAATCTTGGATATTTTGGCACATGTTGGGTATATTCTTTGAGGCATGACATATTATTTGAGACACATATTGAATGTCTTGGCACATGGTTTGATGCATATCATGGTGATTTTGAGCACATGATTTCGAGGATATTCTTGGAGATCTTGGCATGGGTTTTATGTGGTTGTATCAGTTTTGATGATGATGATATATCAATATCAATGACAACAATAGTGACAGGTTGATTCTCTTATTTATATTCAAGGGAGTAAGGAAGGGGAAAGGGAAGGGAGTTGTAGCTTCCTTCATGTTGGAGCCTGTGAACTAGGGGGTTGGAGCCTCCTTCGAGTTGGAGATGGATAATATAGGGTGTTGTAGCTTCCTTCGGGTTGGAGCCTGTAAATAGGGGGTTGGTGTTGGATAATTTTGGAAGTTGGTGCTTCCTATGAATGTAATCTTCTAATATATAAGAAAACATTACGTGGTTTTCTCCCATTTGGGTTTCCACGTAAAATTCTTGTGTACTGTGTATTTGTGGTTATATGTGTATGGTATCTTAATGCAATCATAAGTGATGAATTTTTGATATCTTGAATGCTTGCATATTGTGATTAAAAGTGAAAAAAAGTGCCTAATACTGATTCACCCCCCCTCTTAGTATTAGTGAATAATACAACAATTGGTATCAGAGTAGGTCCTTCAGAAACAATATAATCACTAGAAGGTAGATCATGGAGTGCACCAAGAATGGAATGCCACTGTTTGATGATCAAAACTATGCCTTCTGGAGAAGAAGGATGAAAACATTTGTGGAGGCACAAAGATTTGATGTCTGACAAGAAATAATAGATGGATACAAAGCACCTGCCACTCCCCCAATAGACAAAGATGCAAATAAGCTCAGTGAAAATAATTCAGAGGCTAAAAATGTTATTCTGAATGGTTTGGTTGATTCAGTATATGTCAAGCTTATGCATTGTAATTATATAAAGGAAATTTGCGACAAACTTCAAAATGTTTACGAAGGAGATGGCAAATTCAAAGGGGACAAGCTTCAAACTTATAGAGGTCAATTTGAACAACTGACAATGAAGGAAGATGAAGATATTGCAGCTTATTTTCTGTGAGTTGATGAAATAGTGAACGTTATTAAAGGCTTAGGAGAAGAAATTAAAGAACCGATGATTGTTCAAAAGGTACTAAGGTCTCTTCCAATAACATTTGATCCTAAGATTCTAGCCCTAGAAGAAAGAGTAGATCTTGCTACGTTGAGCATGGATGAGCTATATGGGATACTTATAACTTATGAAATGTGAACAGAACAAGATAATCCATCCAAGAAGGAAGCAACTTTCAAAGAATCCAATAAGACAAGAAAGAATAAGCAAAATCCAAAGTTAAATTGTAGTTGCAACGATGATTTGGATGAAGATGAAGAAATATCCAACTTCATAAGGAAGTTGAAGAGAGGAATTGACAAGTACAAAGTGACTAAAAAAAAGTGTTTTTCATGGCAATGGGAACTCAAACAGGAAATCTTGAAAATGACAAAGACAATTATGAATAAGAAGGTGAAGTAGATCTTGAAGCATAACTAATCAGTGTCTTAAGTGAGCTAAAAAGAGAAAGGAAGTAAAAAAAGTCACTCAAGGAAGAATTTATCAAGCTAAAGGAGGATTGAAGGAACATTAAAAAACTAGTTGGAAGAAAAGGAGAAAATGAAGGAGAGCTTGGAAGCATAAATAGTCTCACTAAGGAAGGAACTTCAGAAGAAGGACATGCAACAAAACAACACCAAAATATTGGATGAAATCATCAACAGTCAAAGGCCATACTATGACAAGTCCGGACTAGGATACATAAAAACACATATTGAGAAGGGTTTGAGCTCCATGACGACATAAAATGAAGCATAACAAAATAGTTATGAATAAGTCATAATAGGTCCCATCAAGAAGGAAGAAGACAAGTCTTCAAAGGATAACATTTAGGCAATGGAGAAAAATCAAGAAGAAGATTACAAAAATGTTGCACCACCTAGAAGATCCAGAACACAGAATCAACAACCAACAATGGAGATAACTCAAGAAGAAAATTACAAAAGAGTTTCACCACTTAGAATATCCCCCACACTTAGGTACCAAACTTTTTTTCTTGGTTTATGTTATTCCTGTAACAATTTTGGGAACAATGCTATAAATTGTAGAGCCTATGCTAAGAATAAAAGCAACTATGAAGGCTACTCTAACTCAGAAAACTTCATGAAGCGTATAACAGAAACTATAACAATTTTGGCTCACTAAACAATGAAGTAGAGTGCTACAAATGAAACAATTTTGGACACATGGCCAAAGATTGCAGATTGATTGTTCTTCCAAAGGAACCAAAGCAATATTTTAACAGTCATGTAAAAGAACCATCAAATATATGGAAAAGGAAGCACGATAAATGAACATTGAAGAATGTTCAATTGCTCTTCAAGCTCAAAGCAAAAAAATTGATTGGTATGTGGACAGTGGTTGTTCAAATCATATGACAGGTGATAAGGACATATTTGTAACTCTAAAGAAATAGATAGATTAGTTTCGTTTATAAATGATAACTTAGCCAAAATTATAGGAAAAGGCACAGTCAAGCTTGGAAGTAAAGATGCCATGGCAGAAAATGTCCTACTTGTCGAAAATATGAAGCATAATCTGCTAAGTGTGAGTTAAATGTGTGACCAGGGACACACACTTCTATTCGACTCAAAGAAATGTGAGATAAGGAAAGAAGGATCAGGCAAGTTGGTGGCAACAACATAAGGAATCCAAACAACATATACATCTTAAATGAGATCAGAAAGGAAATATGTTGTTTGGTAAAGGAAAATGAAAGTTGGATTTGGCACAAAAGAATGGGTCATATGAGGTTGACAATCTTGTCAAAATCAACATAAAGGAAGAAATAAGAGAAATGCGTGAAATTTAAAATCCAACCAATACTGTGTGCAAGCACTGTCTACATGGATAACAAACAAGAAGTGAGTTCAGAACAAAGGATTACTCTACAAGAAAACCATTATAGATTGTATACACCGATCTATGCGGACCGATGAGAACAAAAGGGTTGAATGGCAAACAATACTTCATGCTACTTATTGATGATTATACTAGAATGATCGGAGTTTGTTTTCTCAAGAAAAATCCAGAGGCATTCAAATGTTTCAGGGTATTCAAAGAGATGGTTGAAAACAAGACTAATTTGAAAATAAAGTGCTTAAGGTTAGACAATGGAGGTGAGTTCACTTCAAAAGAATTCATGGAATTTTGTGAATAATATGGAATAAAAAGGAATATTTTGTGAGTTCACCTCAACAAAATGGAGTCGTTGAAAGGAAGAACATAATTGTATAGGAAATGGCCAGGACCATGTTGAAAGATTCCAATTTGGGTGATATCGTTTGGGTACAAGCAATACATACAACCAGTCATATCTTGAACAAAGGAATGCTTAGAAGTAACAATGACAAGACTCCATATGAATTGTGGAAGGGAGGATCGACGGACGTCAAGCACTTTAGAGTGTTTGGAAGCAAATGTTACATAAAAAGAGAAGATAACAAGATTAGAAAATTTGACTCTCGAGTTGATAAAGACATACTGGTTGGTTACTCAAGCAAAAGCAAGGCATACAAATGCTACAATCTAAGACTCAACAAAATAGTGGAAAGCATCAATGTAAAGATTGCTGAAACAAATGTGTTGAAGAACAGAGAAGAACTTAGAAATTCAAAGAAGAAGGAAGTAGAAGAAGAACTAAAGGGAGAAGAAGCAGATGAAGAACCAGAAGAACCAGAAGAGAAGCAACCACAAGCAGAGCAAGAAGAAATAGGAGACAATCAACAAGATTTCCAGAGACCTACTAAAACACCCAACCGTCGGGTTCAGAAGAATCATCCACTAGAAAAAAATATTGGAGAGAAAACTGCAGGAATAGAAACCAGGGGAAGCAAATGGGCATGTACACTAGAACAAAAACATCTAGCACTATTATCCACAGTTGAACCAAGCAACTTTGAGGAAAATAACAATGATGAACATTGGATCAAGGCCATGAAAGAAGAACTAAATCAAATAGAGAAGATTGATACATGGGAACTGGTTCCAAGACCCAAGGACAAAAATGTGATTGGTACAAAATGGGTGTTTAGAAACAAAATAAATGAAGATGGGCAGGTAACCAGAAACAAGGCAAGGCTAGTATGCAAAGGAAATGCTCAAGTTGAAGTAGTAGATATTGAAGAAAAAATTTCTCCTATTGCCAGAATGGAAGTAATCAAAATGATGTTGGCCCATGCATGCTCCAAAATGATCAGAGTATATCAGATGGACGTAAAATCAACATTTCTTAATGGAGAATTAGAAGAAGAGGTCTACATAGAACATGGAGAAGGGTTTGTACTGTTAGAAATAGAATATTGTGTTTGCAGATTGAAGAAAGATCTGTATGGACTCAAGAAAGTCCCTAGAGCCTCGTATTCAAGACTTGACAAGTACTTACAACAACAAGGATTCATAAAGGGCAATGCATATAGTAATCTCTACATAAAAATGGATTGGGACAACATACTTATCATTGAAATATATGTGGATGACATCATCTTTGGAAGTGATGATGACAGGTTGAGTAAGAAGTTTGCCAAAGAAATGCAGAATGAGTTTGAAATGCCCCTACTTCGTGAGTTGAATTTCTTTTTGGGACTCCATATATCTAAGCTAGATGAAGGTATTTTCATTTCCCAAACCAAGTACATCAAAGAAATGCTAAAGAAGTTTAGAATGGAAGATTGCAAACCTGTAAGTACACCTATGGTGACTGGTTGAAAGTTGAGCAAAGATAATGAATCTAAGGAAGTAGATCAGAGACTCTGTAGATCGATGATTGGCAACCTACTTTATGTGACAACCTCAAGACCAGATGTGATGCAAGTAGTTGGATAGGTTGCAAGATTTCAAGCAACACCAAAGGAAACTCATGTTATGGCAGTAAAGAGGATCTTCAAATATCTCAAAGGAACAACAAAGTTTGGATTGTGGTATCCGAAAGGGAACGAGATGAATATGGTTACATATACAGATGCAGATTGGGCATGAAACATTGATGATAGAAGAAGTACTAGTGGAGAAACCTTCTGCTTGGGTGATTTTCTGGTGTCCTGGTTAAGTAACAAGCAATGCTCAGTATCCTTGTCTATAATAGAATCAAAATATATTGCGACAATAACATGTTGTACTCAGGTCCTCTGGATGAAACAAACAATGCAAGACATACAATTTAAATATGATGAGCCTATTTCAATATTCTATGATAATACCAGTGCTATAAGTATCTCCAAGAATCCAGTGATGCATTCGAAGACCAAACATATTCCGATTAAGTTCCACTTTATTCAGGAACAAGTCATAGAAAAGAATATCAAGTTGGAGTACATTGGGACAAAATAACAGATTGTAGATATCTTCACCGAACCTCTCCCAAGAGAGACATTTGATTCTCTTCGACATAAACTTGTAGTAGTTTCTGCCCCACAATGATCTACACGACTTTCTGCAAAGAAGACGAGGGAAGAGAAATAATCAAGGGGAGTTACCCTTTTCCATTGATGTCAAATGGGGAGAGAAAGACCAGAAGCATTATGACAAGGGGAGTGAAGCATGAAGATAGGGGGAGCAATGGTCACAAGGGGAGTATGAGTGTTTCCATCAATGCCAAAGGGGGAGATTGTTGGAAAATTAGTTGTGATTGATGTCAACCCTAGAAGAAGTCCAGAAGCCTCTAGAAGTGATGGGTGTATTTGAAGAAGTCTCCAAAGTGGTCCCCTTATGTCGGGATTTAAGCATGGCCTTCACGGGAAGATGCTTTGAATAATTCTATAATAATCCCTAGAAGTATGGTTAAGTGGTTAAGTAATTAAGAAGCCCCGAAGGTGTGGTCATGAATCCTGAAGTTGATTGAGGAAAAAGAGGGTGAAGGACATTACAAATGGATGCAAAAACCCTATCGATTGATAGTCCTCGTCAAGCCGTTTCCAATGGTAGATGGCACACCACGTGGTTCCTCACGGTTGAAAAGTTATGCCCTCTTAAAGATGAATCCCCAAAAGCAAGTGAAGAATCCCCAGATATAAGGACAATAAGTTACAAGTCGACCCCACAGTTAATTAAAGGAAAAAAATTGTTGCAAACAAGAAGTTATAGGTTGGCTCAATGATCAAGTAAAGAAGTTACTTGGAAGGGTATAAAAACACATCAAGAACCTCTCATTTATTTACCAAGCAAGGATGTCATTTCTTAGTGAAAGTGAAGTAGCGAAGTTGTGCGAAGGAGGGAGTGCTCGGAGCCACAGATTGGAGAAGGGTTTTCAGAAAACCCTAATTGAATAGATCCCCATGGGTCAAGCATAGGATGTCCCATGAGGCCCCCACTGGTTGTCTTGGTATCGTCACGCGAGGCCCCTCTTGTTGCCTGATCCAGTCCCGCAAGTCCAAGGAAAGTTTTGAGGAAGGTATTATTCTTGATGTTGAAGATGAGGAAGGTCTGAATATTTTATATCTCATGCACCAGTTTATTCATATGTTGAAAGGTATGTTCTTATATATGTTTTGAGGGTTATATATTGATGATTTTGGCATATGCTTGAGGCATATCTTGGAGGTATTGGCACATGGTTGAGGTACATATTGGATATTTTGGCACATGTTTGGTATATGATTTTAGGTATGGTATATTCTTTGAGGCACATCTTGAATGTCTTGGCACATGGTTTGATGCATATCATGTTGATTTTGAGGACATGATTTGGATGATATTCTTGCTGATATTGGCATGATTTTTATGTGGTTGTATCGGTTTTGATGATGATGATATATCAATATCAGTGACAAAAACAATGACAAGTTTATCCTCTTATTTATATTCAAGGGAGGAAGGAAGGCACAAGGAAATGGAGTTGTAGCTTCCTTCAAGTTGGAGCCTGTAAACTAGGGGGTTGGAGCTGGAGAATCTAGGGAGTTGTAGCTTCCTTCAGGTTGGATCCTGTAAACAAGGAGTTGGTGCTGAAGAATTTTTTAAGTTGGTGCTTCCTATGAATGTAATCTTTTGATATATAAGAAAGCATTATGTGGTTTTCTCCCATTTGGGTTTCCACGTAAAATTATCGTGTACTATGTATTTGTGTTTATATGTTTATGGTATCTTGAATGCAATCATAAGTGATAAATTGTTTATATCTTGAATGCTTGCGTATTGTGATTAAAAGTGAAAAAAAGTGCCCAATACCGATTCACACCCCTCTCAATATTAGTGAATAATACAACACCTGAAACACCATCTTGCATTATTAATCGTCCATTTTTGTCATCACAATGCCTTAGGTTCGATCCCTTTAGGTTGTGACATTAGGCATTCTCGTTTTGCACATCGTAACTTATACAATAGTCCCTATGCTCCATGGGCACCCTAGTTAACACCCTAATAGCCATTTGGTGCCCATGTTGCAATTTCATGTAGGCCTAGGAACCCTCCTTTAGACCCAACATGACTCAAATTTGGGCCTCATTCTTCTCTCTTCATCTATGTTCTAGCCATATCTCAAGGGGGTTCCCTTCATTTTTATGTTACTGTATATTCACACATGCATTCATTGCTTATGTCTCAGTGCATGTTGTTGTGTTGTTGTTTGCTTTGATCCTGCTTACCGCCATTGTAGTCACACTTGACCTCTTTCATTTTGCATTATCTTACCTCCATTTTGTGACCCTATATCCATGGAGAGAACCATTTCCATGAGTGGACCTCACTTTCCAGTACTAGTCTACATTCATTTTGCATAGGTTGGTTCCCCATGCTTGGAACATAAAAACATGTTGTTAAGCCACTTGTTCTCTCCAAACAAGCTAACTTTTAAACCATGAAAAATACACATTTTGAGCTCACTTTTAACTCTTTTTTATGTTCATTAAACCACAAAAAAAACACCTGATTGAGTAAAAATTTACCTATTTTTTATACTTGTAAAGTTGTACGAAAAAGACACCATCGATCACACATTTATCTCACTTTCACACTAGTAAAACCATGAAGGAGACACTTAGAGAAAAAATGACTGAGGGTTTTTTTTCACCATTGATCTGTATTTTTAAAATTGGCAGTCGTTAATCGTTTCACCTTGAACATGGCACCTATTTTCATCATTGTCTTACATTTGGGTTATAGGTTGCCAAGGAGTCGTACCATCAATATGAGTCATATACTCCTCCAATTGGTTACTCTTCTAGTCATTATGGAGATTGATTCAATGCCTATTGTGTTTTTTCACTATCAATGGTTCTCTTGAGTCAATGATGTTAGGTCATCATTATGTCGTGCTATATGTTCAAGGGAAGTAAGCAATAGTCGATTGTATGTTGTATTTTTAACCATTCAAGTTGACCATACCCATGTTAGTTGTACTTGGTGATTCTATCTCTTCACAACATCTCTTAGATTGTTTCATGTCGATTGATGGGGGATACATTAAGGCCCTCCTTCAATGGATATATTCTTATCGACTTCAACACATTATCTAGGAGAGGGATCTAGAAACCAACTGGTACCTTGGAGCTTGCAATCCTCAATGGCATGCCTCCTTGTGATCGATAGTGAGTTTACCTCATTGACTCCTAATCGATTGATTCTGTGCTTGGCATTAGATCCTCTATTCACACTCGCTAAATTGTACTAGGTACCTTGGGGTCCATTTTCATCATTAGTGAGTCCCCTCGTGTCTGCTGATGATATTCATTAATTATTAGTAATCAGACGGTTTCTACCGTGTTTGACATCAACTCATCTATTTCCATGATGTATAATCATACTATCAGGGTTGGGACAAAGACCTTGGGCCTAGGTGAACATCACTCATTCATGCTACTCCTCCCATGTTGCGATGGGGTATATCACTATTGTATGAGTACTTTGAATACTACAGGGGAACTCTCATTAGTGCTTGTTGTCTTCTTGATGTATACAGTGACATATAGATCCACGTTGTATTTTCTCATGGCTATGATATCTTTGATGACATGAATCCACCATGTACTTTTTATTGGCCATGGTATTGCATTTCACTTCACGGATCTACAATGTATTGTGTTGGTGACTATGATTTATCTCTCTTCTAAGCATGGGTATGCCTACCTCGGGGATGATCTATATATGTTGGGTTGACGTCTGATTGCAGGTAATCACTTGTTCCTTGATCTTCAACTCCTTCCTTATGTTGCCTCATGTTCATGATGATTGTAATGTGTTTCAACCATCAGTCCCTCTTCCGACCTCACACATTAGGGAGGCATGTGTTATAGCTATATTTTCTACCCTAGGGACACATGGAGGAACTATTGACATTGTCATACTAAGACACACTCTTCTTCCTAGGATTTTTTAAAGTTCAAGGGAGGTCACATTTTATTGCCTAGCAAAATGCAACTAGTCACGAGATACATCATTGATAGCACGTGACTGGTAGCAAGATGTGTCACTACAACCCACTACTGCCCCTATCACCTTCTAGAATTGATGAGTTACGAGGAGATCAACACCGGGTGAATTGTTTCTCTTGTTACATGAGCTTTGGAACTCTTATTACACTCGGAGTTCATTGAGTTCTAGAGATACAGAAGCATCGAACCCTAGCCTCCTCCATGATTCTATATAAAGAAATCATTCCAAGGGAGAGAAGGAGGAAGAATCCATGTAAACTTATATTGCAGGATTTTAGAGGAGCTCTTCTACATATTTGGTCTTCATATCAAGTCAACCTTGCTTGTGTGAGGGATAAGGTGGAGCTAGACCAAGGGCCAAGGAAAATCTCAATGAAGACTCAAGGTAAACTATTGATTGATGTATATGTTCTCCACTATTAATATAGATCTACATGGATTTCCCCTTCTAATGATGGTGTATTCTGTTTTAAGTGATATATATGTTCTTTCATTGAGTAGATCATATATGCAATTCCTTAATGCTTGAAGAGGTTTGATGATTTTTATTTGTTGTCTCCTTGTGTGCAAGAAGCAAGTTGTAGGCGCTAGAGATGCATCGACTAGGAATATACAAGGACAACCGCCTGTAATCAAGTATACCATTATATATCCTAACATAAATAGGAACAAATCTAATAGATCTAGGGAAACATTTGTTGTTTTCTATCCATAGTCTATCTTATATCATGGGTAGATTTGAGGGAAGTGCTCACCCATCTACGTGGGATATTTCTCCACAACGGGAAGGTTCCTTCCTCAGAACTTTGGACTAGAGATGATGGTGCTATCAAGGGAAACCCATGCCTTGTTGGGGCCAAATGGGCTTTCAGAAGTGACAAAGGTTCCATCATCTTCTTATTTTCTATTCATTTCAAAAAAAGCACAAACAATGTTGCAGAATTTGATGGGCTTATAAAGGGATCATCTATAGTGATCAAATTGGGTTTCCAAAGATGTTTTGTGGAAGGAAACTCAACCATAATCATGCAAAACCTTGTCTAACTCCTATGCACCTCTAGTCTAGACAAGGTGACAGGTGCTCAAATTGACATCTTTGTAGCACGCATGCAATTATTTTTGTACACCTTTTTCCCATTTCCATTTCCACATTAATACACTTTTCATCCACAATGATGATTTTTTGGTCAAGGTATAATAACTCACTCAATATTCCATTTCAATACTTATTCATATGCATTTTTCAGGAGATTATCACCTTTCGTGCTAACAATGTTTTACATGAACAAAGCTGCACATGTACCTTCCCAACACAAGAGTTGCAATCCCTATTCAAGTGTAGTTGTTGCAACTCTAGTCATTGCTACAACTCCCAATGCTACGACTCTGGTCTTTAATGCAAATCCTATTGTTGCAACTCCTAGTGCTACAACTAACAGTGTGGTGACTCTCGCTATGCTACAAATCTCACTACAGACCGTTGTTGCAACTCCATAATAGATCATCGATCAACCACACAATTGTCACTAGAGATCATCTAGTAAGCCAACAATCGCTCAAGAACACGTCAAGGGAAATTGGGCACCATAATGAAATGGACAACTTATCCACCACTTGTCGTGGCCGATTTAGTCAACGCACACTTGATTTTTTCCCTCTTTTGGAAAATACAATGTAACAAGATGAGACAACTTGATTCTCATGGCCGCCCATCGATTTTCTTAGCTCATTTAGGAAGAATTCATTTTGTATAAATACGCCTGCTCTCTCTAAGCCGAGGGATGGAGGAAAAGAAACAAAAAGTTTGTAAAATAAATTTGTATTGATCCACACATTTATGTTTAATAAAAGTGTTGTTTTGTTCTTGTTAAATTGATGGTGTGTTAAGAATTTAATGCCTCCTACATTCTTAGACTAGTGCCTTGCCTAAGGAGGCAATTCCCCCTCCTTAGCTTAGTATTGTTTGTATCTTCTTTATTTTGTAGAAGTAGTCATAACATTTTTTTTTATCATTTCATTTATTTCTAGAAATCCTTTATTAACATCTTGTTGATTGTTGTAGCTAAACACTAACGTTGTAGAGTAGTGATCTTTGATTGATGAGTGATTAGTTGTAGTCTCACCTCCTTATTTTCATTTATTTCCAACAATTCCTGTATAAAACATTGTGCTGCAACTCTGAGATTTTCTCATTGCTGCAACCTCATGCCGTCACTCTATGTTGACATTGCATAAATTTTGATTGGTTGATGTGTATCTATAACATATTTCATTCATTTTCATTTATTTCCGACAATTCCTCTATTTAAGCTTTGCTATAGCATTAATATTTCCCTTGTTGTGATTCGTGTTGTTGCGACTCTAGTTGTTGCCACAACTCTCACTACTGCAACTTTGCATCTAGCTTTCTAATTAACAATTGTGTGGTTTACAAATCGAGATAGTTTATTTTCCTTGTTTACAAGCATAGTGTGGTTTGATTCTTATAGCTTGAGGTTTGCTACATCTAAGTACATGAGTCATAACATAGCCATCACAATAATCAAGATCACTTTAGCACTTGGACAAATCATCTTTACTTTCTTGTAAGAGTGATTTACTTTTCCACACGTGTGATTTACTTTCCTGCAGGAGTGATTTACTTTTCCACATGTGTGATTTATTGTCCTGCAAGAGTGATTGACTTTTCCTCAAGTGTGATTTACTTTCCTACAAGCATGATTACTTTCATGTAAGTGTGATTTACTTTCCTGCAAGTGTGTCATTTACTTTCCTACTATGTGTGCTTTCATTTCTGCAAGTGTGAATTTGGTGTAGTTTAATTTGGTGACTTGCTAGAGAATTTTGGTATCTTGCCTTGTGACATTCATTTGAAAGTACTACAACTCATTGGAAATTACAACATTATACTTGCATATATAGTGCAAGACAATTTGTAAGTTTAGGATGACCCCATATTGATAATTAAATGCACAACTCTTCAATTGCTTACTAAATTAATTAGAGAGTAATTGAAAAGTCTGTCATTTTTTGTGCCATTGCCGGGGATTTGTCAAAAGTAAAGTTGTTTTCTTTTTCTTTTCAATACAGTAGATTGAGTGATATGATTTGTTTTCAGCAATTTGTAGGATGTTTTTCTAGTCTTTTCTATGCACAGAGTAAGGGATCAACATGGTAGATTCATTAGTTCATCCAAAAATCCCCGTAAAGCTAACAATGTAGGTCACTCTCAAGAGGGAAGGGAGCTCAACCAGGCAAACTATCTATCACCTACAACAAGTTCTCTTGACAAGAAGAGACCTAAGACCTCCACTCAAGAATCTAAAACTATGCATGGTTTTATGCACACATAGATTGCACCTTCAGAGGAGTTGATCAGTGAACAACACCATTCTAGAGAATTCATATTTCCTAAAGCACCTTTAGAAGTAGAAGACAACCCTATGAAGGAAATGACACATGAAACTGTCAAAGAAGAGACCTCTGCCTTTAGGTTCACAATTAAAGGATCAAATGAAGAGACCAAAATGAAGAATATCCCTCATTCATCCTTGCCAAATTTTCATGGTCTATCTAAAGAAGACCCTGATACCTTCCTCTTTAAATTCAATGTACTTTGCAGAAGTTATGATTATGTGTTAGATGCCCCAAAAATAAAAAATTTCTCTGCCATACTCAAGAACACTGCACTATGCTAGTTCATGGGCGTTGGTAGGGACAACATCCACACATGGGACCAGATGACACATAAATTCCTACCCAATCAACACAAGTTGTCAGACTTGCCACCTACCCTACCTATTACATCTCTTCCCTAGATTGTAATGATATCCATCTTCAATTTGGGAAGACATTAAGTAAGGACCAAACTCCTATTTGTATGCAAGATCTGAATGAGGATGTCTGGGATGAAGAACTAGAACAAAAAAAATCTCACGAATCTGTTAAAGATGATCATGCCCACCTTGAACTTCAAAACCCACCCTATCCAGAAAGATTAAACCTAGAGAAACCTTTTACTAAACCAAAATTTGAAATCTTGGGGGAACTCAAGAATGTGTGTGTCAAAATACCACTGTTACAATCCATCAAAGATGTGTCTATCTACTTGAAAGCGATACGGGAAATTTGTTTAAGGAAACCCGATAGAAAAATGAAGGATCCCTAAACTGACCATGTTATGGGTAAACTGTTTGACTTAATGATGGGAGGAGTTCTCCCAGCCAAATACTCTGACCTTGACAGTTCGATATCTAATGTGCAAATTAATAATACACTCATTGGAAACACATTAATCGACCTTGGTGCTTCCATTAATGTTATGACAGATGAGACCATGGAAACCTTAAGACTTATTGGCCTTAGGGAAACTCCCACCGTAGTCCAACTTGCTGACAGATCAACTATCAAACCAGAGGGAATCTTAGAAGACGTAGTGATCTCAGTAGATCCATAGGAATATCCCGTCGACTTTATGATCCTACAACCCAAAACCTCTCTTGGGG
>ML803514.1:91634-129631 GCA_009831015.1 Picea engelmannii
ACCATTGTTGATGCTTATATTTGTTGTAGGTCAGGTAACATGAACATTTCCCACAATACCTTTACAAAGAAATTAACCACGTATCTTCCCTCCAAACCTAACATAGACTTTGAAACACCACTCTAGGCCGACGAAGAAGATAGTGATGAAGAAGGAGAAGCTCATAAAGTCCTCTCTATAAACCACTACTTAGCCATCAAAGAGAAAACAGAGGATGACAAAATCATTGATTTCATATCCTCTAATTTTTCCTCAACCAATTCAAAATTTCTTGAGCATATTATGGACCCAGAAACATAGGTTTCTCTTACCTCAAGACACATCTCTCCTGTAGAACATGAGTCCCCACCTGAAAAGATTAAGATTCTATCATAGAAACTATAGAAATCATCCCTAGGAAAACCTTGAACATCAATCAAGGACTAACCAAACAACAAAAAATAGTGAATGGTTAAAGTGACACAAAATAATAGCGATGCCTTTGCCCGGGATTAATTTGACATGAAGGGAATCCATCCTGACTTATGCACACATCATATATACATTCAGGAAGGATCTAGACCAATCCGCCAACACTAGCACCAGATGAATCTGACACTGAAGGACATAGTTAAGGAAGAGCTACACAAATTGCTTGCAACCAACTTTATCTATCCAATTTATGACAGCCAATGGGTCTCCCCTCTTGTCATCATACCAAAGAAAAATGGTAAATGGAGGATTTGTGTGGAATATCGAGAACTCAACAAAGAAACACACAAGGACCATTTCCCACTTCCATTCATTGACTAGGTTCTAGATACGTTAGCAGGGAAGACATACTTTTATTTCCTCGATGAATTCAATGAGTATAACCAGATCCAGATCGTGCCTAAGGATCAAGACAAAACAATGTTTACATGTCCATGGGGGACATTTTCCTATTGTGTTCTACCATTCAGGTTATGTAACGCTCCTGCCACCTTTCAAAGAGATACAATTGGCATATTCTATGATATAATTCATGATTGTGTGGAAATATATATGGATAACTTCATGACATATGGCGCTGAATTTGACGAGGCATTGGAAAATTTATAGAAAACATTGATAAGGTGTAAATAATTGAACATTTCCCTCAACAATGAGAAATGTGCAATGATGTTATCTAATGGCATCGTATTGGGGCATCACATCTTAGCTAAAGGCATCCAAGTGGATCTAGCGAAAATCAAGGTAACATTAAACTTTCCAACTCCACGTTCACAAAAAGAGGTACAAAGTTTCTTAGGCTATGCTGGTTATTACCGTTGCTTTATTGAAAATTTCTCATGAATTGTTCGTCCATTGTTTGTTTTGCTTAACAAAGATTCTGAGTTTTTGTGGACAGAAAACTACCATCATGCACTTGAAGAACTGAAAACTAAGGTGTCTGAGGCTCCTATTTTAAGAGGGCCCGATTGGTCCCTCCTGTTTCATATTTATATGGATGCATCAAACACTTCCATTGGATTTGTTCTAGGAAAACTAGAAGGAAATGATCCATACGTGATCTACTATGTCAACAACAATCTCACACCCGCAAAACTAAATTATACGGTAACAAAGAAAGAGTTTCTTGCAATAATACATGCAATTAATAAATTTTGGCATTACATCACATGATATCCAATTAGATTGCATACTGACCATGCTTCCATAAAATATGTATTGAACATGGTAACTAATGGGAGGGTGACTAGGTGGTATTACCTATCACTAATGGCATGATAACTAGGTGGTTATTGTTACTACATAAATATGATAAAACCATCTTGAATAAACTAGGAAAGGATAATGTAGTGGTTGATTTTATTTCAAGACTTACATCTAACGAGAATGAGCCACTAATATAAGTTTATTTTTTTGATGAGAACCTATTTGCAGTTTCTACTAACCGTCCTTGGTTCACATATATCACTAATTACTTGGTTGTAGGTAGACTTCCACATCATTTATCTATCAAACAAAGATGGAGGTTTTCATGGATCGATGATTGTCTCTTCTACAACAGATTAGATCTCATCATTAGGAGATGAGTGCGAGAAGACGAGATCTTGAAATCTTGCCATGATGGTCTATGTGGGGACCACTTTGCAGACAAAAGGAATGGGTACAAGGTACTTCAACAAGGGTACTATTAGCCCACTATCTTCAAGGATGCCAAGGAATATGTAAAAAGGTGTGATAGTTGCTAGCGCATGGGAAGACCAGTGCAATTAGACAAGATGTCATTACAACCATAGTTAGTATTGGAACCCTTTAATAAAGAGACTTGGATTTCATAGGGATAATCAATCCTCCTTCCCACTGCAACTCCCACATCTTGGTATGCATAAATTACATCACAAAATGGATGGAAGCCAAGGCACTCCCAGCTGCGATAGAACAAGCGACAGTGGGATTTATTTATGAAGAAATCTTCACCAAATTCAGGATACCTAAGGAAATAGTTATTGATGAAGGAACTCAATTCACTTCAAGAATGATTAGAGACTTGATGGATAAATACAAGATCAAACATAGAGTTACCACACCATATCACCAACATTCCAATGGATAGGTAGAAGGGACAAAGAAAATTATTGAGGCCATCATCACCAAGATTGTCATAATACACCTCAAGGACTAGGCCATTAGACTACCTAAAGCTCTACGGGCCTACCGGATGAAATGGATAACTACTACCGATTGCACCCCATATGAATTGGTGTATGGAAAAATAATATTATTTCCGATTGAACTAAAGATCCAGACACTTAGAACAACTGTACAACTTGGAATGGACTTAACTAAAGCTGAGAAATAGAGACTCCTCAAGATCAACAAACTAGATGAACTTCGCCAGGCTTCCTTGCACCACACAACAATAATACAACATTAGAGAGCTTAGTGGCATGAAAATTTCATTAAGAAGAAGAAATTCAAAGTTGCAGACTGGGCCTTGATATTTGACTCCGGGTTCAAGGGTTTTAGAGGGAAGTTTGGTACTCTATGGCTCGGGCCTTATGATATTGATACTATATGTGATAATGGAGCCATAAAACTTCACACCATTGATGATAAGAAAACTCCTATGATGGTATATCATAGACCCCTATCCAAGGAAGCCTTTATGAAGAGAATCACTAGTGGATGGCCCGACAATGATTTGGAGATTGTTAACAAAGGGGGAACCCTTGCTTAATGATTCATTTCTGTTTAAAAAAAAAGTCCATGTATGAAAACTCCTAGGGGCATGCTTGGGGGCATGTTTTGTGGAAATCATCCATGCTGACGGATGACATGTTAAGAAAAAAAAGAAAGAAAAAAGAAGGTCACTTCACGGTTTCATGATGGTTATGTCAGGATCCTTCTGATCAAGTTTTCAATAAAGTTTTTTTTTTTAATTTAGTATTTTTTAGAATATGCAGGGAAGAAGAATGTCGTTGTTGCAACTCCGGTTGTTGCAAATCCTATTGTTGCAATTTCAACTTGTTGCAACTCCTATTGTTGCGACTCTTATTGCTGCAACTCTTGTTGCTGTGACTCTTGGTGCTGCAACTTCTATTGTTGCAACTCCTTGTGTTGCAACTTTGCGTATTGACACTACAACTCCATTGCTAAAGTACCAAAACCAATTTGAGTGAAGACTACTCCTGTTGAGATACCGTGTCAAGCCGCAGTCCTGGCCAACACTTTGCTACTACTCTGGAGCATTTCTACAACATTGTGCACCATTGTTGCAACTCTTCCAATTGTTCCAGCGCCTCGTATTGCTGCAACCCCAAACTTTTCTTCAACAACAAGATGCTGCTACATCTCTTCCCATTGTTGCAACTCTGCATGTTGCTACAACTCCGAAACACTGTTGCAATCTTGACAACTGCTACAAATCTTCACATTGTTGCAAATCAGGATGCTGCTACAACTTGGAAGCACTATTTCTACCACTCGAACAGTCACTGCATATCTCGATGATCGACACGACAACCCGATGAAGGTATGCATAATCACAACAAGGCACAATAAGTTGGAAGGTATGTCTCTTGAACTGTGTAAGGATTAAACAATGAATTGGCATAATAACGACGTAATCACATAACTAAAACACCGTCACACACTTATAATTACCCAAACCGTAACACAATTACCTTGTCCCACTACCATTCCTGTTCATACTTTGAACTCACCACCCTTTGAACCATTCATACCGATTTGGAGCCACAATCGCTTGAGTTATGAGCAAGAAAATATGAGGCTCACTGAAGCGTAGAGAGCCCACACATACCCTATTTCTATAGGCATATGAGAACATTGGGGAAGTTTTCCAGTAGGGAGGTTATCTGGAATACCTAAATGTGGCATTGGAATTCACCGTTAATTTCAGGGAAATAAGGATAGAGGTAGTAGGGGTAGTTTTGCAGGTAACAGAGGATGTAATCATAGAAGCGATTGGGTTTCCTAAGATGGGAGAACAATGTTATTGCCGATGAAGGCCCAAGCCCAAAATTCTCGAGCAGTTCCTTGAACTAGGGGAATGCTTGGTCAAGAAAGGCACAGGGTTTGACAAAACTTCATTGTCGAACCCATGGTAAGACATTTCCATTGTCATGTAGAGATACATCACCTGCGAGGGCCACTATGGGGCCGTATACCTACAACACATCCATTTATTGGACCACCTGCGACATGGCAGGCTAGTAAACATGCCATTTTTCCTTTGGGGGATGCTACAAAACATGGCCAAACAAGAACAAAAATTCGTTCTCCCTCGAGAAGCCCCATTCACACCACAACCTAATCAAAATTTTGGTCAAACGTACATTGCATAGGGAGGGTAGGAGATGGAACGAGGTGGCAAGAGCATCAGCTCTTGTCGTAATCCCTCCTAGAAGAGAAACATACATTGAAACTCCTCCATGAGACAACGAATATGCAACTCCAGAAGCTAAGGCCGCTGCAACTCTACAGGTCTTGGCTACTACAACTTTGGACACTGTAACTACTGCAGCTTTAGAGGCCAAAAATGTCGCAAATCCCGAAATTGCATCCACTGAACAAGAAACCCCCGAGGATTTTGTCAAAATTCCTCAGCAAAATGAGAGCAACCACGACAACTACATAAAGGTCATAGGGAGTGAACCTATGACCAAAAGACTATAGAGGAAAAGGAAGAGAGTAACATATCTGATGACGTGAAAGAATAAAAGGGCATGAAACAATGCTGCTACTCGAAAAAGGAAAACCCTTGTTGTTACACAAGAACTATTAGGGGCAGAATAGGTTGAAGAAACAATTGAATCACAAGACATGGTGGGGGATGGAAAAGACTATGTTGGGCATGACCTGATGAAGAAATGGGGGTATAAAACCCTGTTGTTACACAAGAACTAACAAGGCAAACCCTAGGAGAGGGACATGTTGCAATTCTGGAGGCCTATCATTGATGATGAAGACGTTGCAACAATGAAAGAAAATGAGGCCAATATTGCCACAAAACCAACCAAAGTCATGCAAGCTAAAAGGGTAAGTACCACTTTTCTTGCACTCTTATATTCATCACATTTAAGAAAGTAGTGGGTGCTTGAGAAGAAGAAAAAGAGGCTTCATACCTCTTTGAAATTGTAATTTTCAATTGTTTTGTTGTTGTAGAAAAGAAAACAAAATGGGACCCATTCAAAACATAAGATGGACCTACAAGGAAAAAAAGGGTTGATCTCAAATTTTGTAAGTACATTCCTTTTCCTTAACATTTAATATTTGGTGTGATGTTTATATTTTAATTAATTTACAATCATCCATGGCTTTTATTTTTTTTCCACAGAAAAAAAGTCTAGTAATGTTTTTATAAAAACAAAATTATGGTGGTTGATGTTGAGAAGCATTCAAGTATGACTATACAGGCCTATAGCTTTATTTGAAATTATAACACTTGTAGTTCCAAAGTTTTCTTGCAAAAAGGAAATCCTTTACTCACAACTATACTAATGAAACATCATATAAAATTCTCATCAAAATTTTCATTAAAGTGTAGTTTTCTTTACTGAGAAAGTTCAACCAATTTTCCTATAGGTACTCAATCTTCCTTTCCATGGAGAGACACCAAGAATAGAGCTCTAAAGTAAGAAAATGAAACTTAGAACAAAGGAGCAATAATATGTTCAAAGGAGAGTGCAAGAGTGTTGTCGATGATCTTCTAGATCCCATTTTCCAGTGCCATTCCATCCTTAATTAGATAGCTTGTCTTTTTTCATTGTTTCTATCCCTATAAACACGCATAAAAAATATGTGAGGGAAGGGTGATTTTAGAAGTAGGATGTCATTAAAAAAAGGTTGCAGTGTGAAGTTGAACAAATTGAATTCTCCCTTCATTCATTGAATCACAAGTAGAGAGTCTCTATAATTTTGATTTGAGAAATTCCATTTTCTTGAGCTAGCATTGAGACTAGATTTAGATCCATAAGTTCGCAAAATTAGTTTGTGTCACCACCCAGTCCAACCTTAAAAGAGATGTCGTGAAAGGGGGAGAGATGAAAAATTCCCCCAACCTCACCATTTAGCTTGATTTTGGTACTCTACACCATTTTTGGACTGTATGATATAACATGATTATTTATCTATAAATACATATGGTTCTAATTCATACTTATGACTCCAAATGATGTGATTGGAATCCATGGTTGATGTTTATGCATGTGTTTCAATTCTTGATTTAAGAACAAATTCCAGTGTAACACAGACACAATTAACAACTGAGGAAACATGTGTTAAGCTCCCAGTGTTACCATGGGTGTTCCTATGACGAGTGCCAAGGAGTTCTACATGATAGATGCAAATAAATACATAAATATGATAAGCATTAAATTGAATAAACCCACATGTAAAAACAAAAGAACTCACATCACACAAGCTAAAAAGACATTATGTACAATGAACTATGCGACTTTCGAATTGCACAAAATAGATCCGATTGTGATGCTTTTACCGAGAATATTTATCATCATCGATGAACTCATGGGCTATTTATAACATCATGTGGCACACCATGTTGGGCCCATGCCACATAGAATCACATTTTCACAGACGAAGACACTCACTGTGAGTAGGGTTGAGAGCTATTGTATCTACTTGATGATTCCCATCAAGACACAAATGAGGAACAAAACATTATTCTTCGATGTGATTGGGAGAAGAGAATTCGGTGGTAAGTTTTGAAAAAGATATCCAAGGTTGAAAATGGTCAAGAATGGGAATTTCACAGGATGCCCTCAAAATGCCCCCAGTTCTAGATCAAAACTCATCGTGTTAAATCTCATTGGTTCTGAATAAGGAATAATAGATGATTGATGTGTCACATCTTCCTTTGGATTATCGATTGAAGCCATGACTTCCAATATGGTCTCTTCTGAAGGTAGCTTAAAGTCAAGAAAGTCATGCGAACATGAAGAGTCAACAACCCTTGTGGGTAGAGTAGTCTGATTATACTCCATATGAGGATGGAGCTTTTGACTAATGTCAGTCAGTGTTGACATGATCACCAATGAGGCAATATCAACCACTATGAGTGACATGCGAGCTTCGTAAGACTCTACTTTATTAAGATGAGGTACCACCCAAGGATACAAAGACCCAAGGGATCAACTGGTAACATAAGAGATCATGTTAGTAGGAGCCACATTTGGGGAAGGAGGTGGATGGGGAAGGGTAAATGTACTCATCAAGGAGGAGTCTTTGAACATACCCATGCCTACAATCATATATGCACTCTCGGAATCACCGAAAAAGGGAAAATTAGAGCCTACATTGGTCCTAAGGTCAAGCATGTAGTATGCAAGTTGATTGATGGTCACTATCTTCCCTTAATGAGGAAAGTGAATTACCCAAAATATCAATGAGACTACAACTATCATCTCATAAAATGAAGTGTGGACAAGTAGAATATTGTACTCTAGAGGGGCATTGACCACTTCAACATCCATGTAAATAGTGTTACCCCCTAACTCTACGGGCAATGCAGTGATGATTCCATGATGCCAAAACATGTTTCTATCAAACACCTTTAGCACATTGTTAGATGGATCAATCTTTGGAGATCCGATAGATTTCAAACATGATATGGACATGATACAAGTGGAGGCCCCTTTGTCAAAAACTATTCAAAATATTGTTTTCCCACAAAATATTAATTGAATTTGAAAATACATTTGGTAGGAGAGCCTATGTTGAGTTTAGTCCATGTCAAATGTAATCAAATTGGACTTTAAGGGGACAACCTTGCTTATTGTTGACAACAATGGCTTACGATACATCGAGAAGCTTTGTAGAACTTCGACAACATACATGGTACGTGGTGCCTAGGCTAAATCTTCCACAATGTTGTAGTGTTGGGTGGCTCATGCATTTGGATTATGTGTTGTTCGTCAAATAACACCATTTGGTGGGTGAAATACTGTCTCAAGTGATGTCTTCTCTATCTGGAGAGGGACACCATTCTAGGAAGAGGGAACTTGATCTTGATTTGAATGACCAACCTCAGGAATCTCATAGTTACAAGCTCAAGTTTGCAAAGACATTGTCTGGTCACACATGAATATGTTACTGTTCGAGGACAACCCTTTAAATCGAGAAGTACCTGCCATGCCCCCTTGTAGAGGGGTAGTATTTAAGGCGACCATTTGTTGTGGCAGGGGAGGAAACAAATGGGTAAAAATAGGAGTTTGATGGGGAGTCTTTTGATGGGCGAAATACTTATGAATCTCATTCATTTTTGGACACTGATGAGTATGATGACACTCCCTACAAATCTTGTAAGGGAACCTATTATTCTTCTTGTCCTTAGTGCCTCCACCAACATTGTTTTGGTTTGTTGGGTCACTTGTTCATTAGGAGAATTCTTTTTCTTGTTTTTCTTCTTCCCTCCAGGTTGTCGAGGTTGATTCGGTTGCATGGAATGCACTGAATTCACCTCATATGTTTGAACGAGAACTGGAGCAGTTTGAGTGATGGGCACAATGGTTGGTTGATTTGATGTGATTCTCAATTGACCCAATTAACAAGCCAATTGGCCCAAAAATGCACTGGAAATGGAACCTACCATGCCATCTACATGTGGTCTCAAGTTGGATTTGTGAGGATTCCTCGATAGCCTCAAAACATGCCAAATAATGTCATACATAGTGCTATATTGAGATTAGATCAAGTATAAATGATGGGCATGTAGAATGGCTTGCTACTCGGTCATCACCCATAACATCACAACATCCTTGGCGATGGGAGGTAACACATACTTAGTGAACTGATATGTGAGGAGTTGGTCAAGAATCTTGGCCTTGATTAGACTACGTTGTTGCCTCCACTCATGGATGTGATTAGAAAGGTGGGTGGAGGTATCCTGACAAAAACATGTCAAAATCTTTGTCCTGGTCTCGTACCTAATTGAAAACTGAAAATACGTTAAAAATTCCACATCCAAGGCATTAAATTTATTGTGGAAAGCACCCTTAAGTTCGATGTACCATTTTGCAACACTTCCAGTCAATGTTCTTTGGAAAATACACAGTCAAATGCTTTCATCCATAAGTAAGTTGGATGAGTACCATAGATGGTAAGTCATAATGTGCATCGAAGGGTCTTCTCCTAGCTTTCCGTCAAACTTAGGAATGTCAAATGGTAACTTAATAGGAATGGACATCCATAATAGGTTATGAAGAATGGGGTCATTTGTCAAATGTGATAGGTCTAAAAAATATAACGTCACCAAGAAACGAAACTGCATGTTGGAAAATGGATTATGGTAAAAATATGAAGAATATTGTGAACTATATGGACCTTCATTAGCCCCCCCCATATTATATTTTCTGGTGGTGTACTGGTTCCCAAAAGGATTTTTTCCCCTAGGATGATTACCCCTAGGAACAAACACACTCCCAGAAACATTATTTCTTCTAGGACCAAACATGCCCCTAGGAGGATTTCCTCCAGGAACAAAGGCACTCTTAAAAATATTGTTTCTTCTTGGACAAAACATGCCCCTAGGGGGATTGCCTTTGGGAAAAAAGGCACTCCCAGAAACATTTATGATTCTAGGACCAAACATGCCCCTAGGAGGATTGCCTCTTAGACGTTTATTGATGAGCTTTAAGGCTAAAACACACTTCATAAAACACTTGTGACTGGCATCATGTGAGGATCACTGAAAATTGAAAAAGGTTCACTAAAATGTCCCTTTACCCTAAGGTGTAGGAGGTCGAAAGGACCGATCAAAGGAGGGTTAAAATTGGGTGGAGGACTTTCATCAACCACTTCAACCTCTACTCACTCACTCACCTCAGAATCCCTCTCTGAATCTACAGGCTCTATGTCCTCTATAATGGCCACCAACCTCTATTTAACATGTGGTTGTTCCTCCGCCTCAAGAGAAAGTCCATGTTTTCTACAGGATTGGCGAAGTAGTTGGTCAACCATGGTGAATGCATTTTTTTATGAAAACAAACAATAATCAACCTATAACCGACCTGGACATATAAAAAAAGATCACACCCCTAACAAATCTAGCCTATCAACATGCAAACTAGTAGATAAAGGGACCTTCTGAAAACTAAACTTCTAAGGGATGCCAAGTCCCCAAAGTTTTGGCTAGTGAAGGTGTGAGAGATAGTTATAGTAACCCACATGTAACAACCCTTATTGGTGCAAGTACCCTCAGGAAGACATGAACCCTCTAGGGGAATTGAAACATAGGTTTGATGCCTTCCCTAGGTACCTCGGGTGGTTCCCACCAACAATCACCTCTGTAGATACCTAGGAAAGGCCACTATGGTTACTTTTTCCCTCTTAGGGGTAGCAACATTTGGATACCCTTACAACGGTATCATGTACCCACTTGCACAAGATTTCAATCATCTCGGATCACTTCTAGACTCAATCGTTTCCATTCTCCAATTTGCAACATGATGGCGTAAAACAAAAGATGAATCGTGATGTGCTTACTTCAGATGCTCAGATACTCCTTGGTGATACAACCATTCCATTGATGCTCCATGTATAATATTTGTTTAGCTATGATGATATCACCCCCTAGCATGTCATGAAGTTGTGGTTACCTTACGATAGTTGACTAGGATGCCATAACATACACAATTTTATGACTTGTGTCATGGTATCTTGGGAAACATGTTTTTGGTTAGAAGTATGACCTCATCTAAGATGACTCATAATACTAAGTTGTTTAGACTGGGTAGCGCAATCCATATCCTAATCACACTAAGCATTTTCCATTTCCCCAATATTACTCATCCACATTAAGAAACAATAATATCCCGTCATGTATGGCTACTGAAAGGTCAAAATGAAAGGCCGAAATCAAAGAAAGCTTTTATCAAATAAAGTCATGAAGGATAAATAGGTGAAGAGAAAAGTCAAATAAAGTATAAACTCCTTCATTATGCCCCCTCCCCCCCCTTCAAGTCCAAAGAACAAAATACTTATCTAAAGAAAAAAGGGGAAGTGTGTGCAAACTGAAGTAGTTAAGGCTCCCTCTAGAAGGCTAATATGAGAATGCCTAGCTGAAAATAAAGCTAGAGATATAAAAATAGAAGAAGTCAAAATGGCCTATGCATGTTTGCAACTTTGAGAGTCATCACATGAGCATTTCCCTTTTCCCTTTCATCATTAATTTCACTAATTGTGTATCCTCCACCTAAGCAATTTAGGAAATATGGGTTTCCTTTGGGAGTGGGCTCATTTAAAATTATTAACAATGTTTCCCTAGGTAAAACTTAGGAAAGTGTCAAATTAAATTAAAATGTTAGGTTTACTAGGAAATTGTCACTTGGAGCTATGAATTAATGATTTTTCTAAGGGGTTAGACCCATCATCCTAGGTAAATATTGCACATTTCAGTGTTATTGGACTCATTGGACACATGGATTACCCCTTTTCCTATTTGAGCACATGTTTAATATCTTAACTCAAGTGGAAGGACAAATTTCACCTTGGCACCTAATTTATTTCATTAATGGAAGAAAGTGGTGACCTTATTTGACCATTTTGACCATTTCCTAAAGGGGATATATCATGAAAAACATTAGACCTTGTCAAGGAGGAGAAAAACACTATTTTATTATGATTTTGACAACATCAAAGGAGAAAATCATTGTTTATTGTAAAGAGCTCTTTTAAATATCATCTGGCTCCTGGTTCAATATTTCTACCCATGGTATTTTTAAATGGTTTAGGGTTTCCTCTTCACCTATAAAAGAGGAAGCCCTCTCATTTGTATTACATTGGTTTAGAGAATAAAATACTTGTGTTGCTCAAGCATTGTGGTGTGAAGCTTCATTTTGGGGTGAGAATTTTTTTTGTGCTTAATAATGGTAAGACCATAGACACATTTTTTTAATTGAGCAAAGATTACCTAAGTTATGATTGAATGGGGTATCGCTCATCACCGATCTTATTCCTTTGTATCTTTTATATTTTGAAAAAACTAATGTTCTAGTCTTGGTATTTTCAGTTATAAAATTTTATTGGAATGTTTAGTTGATCTTTGAAGATTTGATCAATCTTTCTTATTTCCTCCTTAATAAAACTTGTAAGGTTTAAACGTCTCTTGGATTTTCCTCTTATTCATTTGCTTGATATAAGGATTTCCAAGAAACTCTTAGAGATATGGATTTTTTAAATTTATCAGGATGAATGACCCCATAACCCAATGAACTAAGTTTCCTTAGATTTTTTTTTTTTTTTCAATCCAAATAATTTTTTTTTTAATTTTGTCCTCTCAAGCAAAAAAAATTAAAAAATTAAAAAAAAGGAAAATTTAAAGAGGCTAAACTTTTTTTTTTTATAGAAAAGGGCATTTAAACTTTTTTTACATAACCTTGAGATTGACCATACGAGCTTAGTATTTCCCATTTTTAGCCCATCTTCATCATTTTTTTTATTATTCGCCTCTTTGTCAAAACCTAGCTCTTGTCCATAAAAATTATTTGATAGGTTCAAGTCACACACAAAGAAATATTTCGTGGAGGTTTCACAGTTGCAACCCAGGTCGAAGGACAAATCACCTCCATCGTTTTCTGAACCACAAATTCACAGAGCCATTTTTCTCAGTCTGTGAAGGTATTTCAGTGATCTCTTTATTGATTTGGCTCGTCAAAACTCGTCATTTACTTTCCTACAATGTGTGCTTTCATTTCTGCAAGTGTGGATTTGGTGTAGTTTAATTTGGTGACTTGCTAGAGTATTTTGGTATCTTGCCTCATGACATTCATTTGAAAGTACTACAGCTCATTGGAAATTACAACATTATACTTGCATATATAGTGCAAGACAATTTGTAAGTTGAGGAGGACCCCATATTGATAATTAAATGCACAACTCTTCAGTTGCTTACTAAATTAATTAGAGAGTAATTGAAAAGTCTGTCATTTTTTACACCGTTGCCAGGGATTTGTCAAAAGTAAATTTGTTTTTTTGCCCTTTCAATACAGTATATTGAATGATATGATTTCTTTTCAGCAATTTGTAGGATGTTTTTGTAGTCTTTTCTATGCACAGAGTTAGGGATCAACTTGGTAGATTCATTAGTTCATCCAAAAATCCTTGTAAAGCTAACAGTGTAGGTCACTCTCAAGAGGGAAGCGAGCTCAACCAACCAAACTATCTATCACCTACAACAAGTTCTCTTGCCAAGAAGAGACCTAAGACCTCCACTCAAGAATCTAAAACTATACAGGGTTTTATGCACACAAATATTGCACCTTCAGAGGAGTTGATCAGTGAACAACACCACTCCAAAGAATTCATCTTTCCTAAAGCACCTTTACAAGCAAAAGACAACCCTGTGAAGGAAATGACACATGAAACTGTCAAAGAAGATACCTTTGCCTTCAGATTCACAATTAAAGGATCAAAGACCAAAATGAAGAATATCCCTCATTCATCCTTGCCAAATTTTCATGGTCTATCTAAAGAAGACCTCGATACCTTCCTCTTCAAATTTGATGTACTTTGCAGAAGTTATGATTATGTGTCAGATGCCCAAAAAATAAAAATTTTCTCTGCCACACTCAAGAACACTGCACTACGCTAGTTCATGGGCCTTGGTAGGGACAACATCCACACATGGGACCAGATGACACATAAATTCCTAGAAAAGTACCAAGATTTTTGTAAAGACAAAGAAAGGAGGGATGGATTCTTAAGGATGACACAACATGAAGATAAGATCCTTGAGGATTACGTTGAAAGATTCAACTATAATTTGAAGAGGGCAAGGAAAGGAGATTTGGCTCCCGAAACACAACATGTCTTATTCCTGAGAGGGATCCGAGATGATTGCATTGAACTTCTCAATTTGATGGGTGGAGGATATGTCTCGCAGTTAGATTATGATTTTATCTTGGAACTTTGTTGCAAATATTCCAGAGGTACTTCAAAGATGGACAAAGGACCAAGGGATATATTGACAAGGATTGATAAGACTACAGGAGGTGGAGTCACAAGAGTAGAGATTGGGAACATGTTAGAGGAATTCAAGATTGATATACTTAGTTCCTTGAGCTCCCTTTTGGATACACTACAAACGAAAAAGAAGAAAGAAGAGGAAGAATGAGCTTTGGCCATATTTTTACCAAAATGAAGAACAAAACACCCATGGATGGAATGTCCATTGGACCAAATTGAGGTTTGTGGAATATTTAGTGAGGACCATGCTACTTTCAACTGTCCATCCTTACCAAGACTGAAATCCATCTATTAAAAAGCTGAGAAACCCAAGCAATTATTCTTTGTCCCTTAGAAGCAACCATGAAAACCCGGACCTCAAGGTATGGTTCAAGACCAATCTCAGTATTTTAATTCATATTGGACTAAACCTTCCATGTAGTATACTTCTCATCCATGGTGTATTCCAACACAATAATGGTTGCCCCCTCCTCCTCCAAAGTAGTTATGGAAACAGGCGTGGAGAAATCCCACTTTAGGAGTCCCTCAATAGCCCTTAACATCTCCACCCATGCAACTTCTTCCCCCTCCCCAGATGTAGTAATCCACATCAGCCTCTCCTCAACTAGAATTACATGCACAACCCATCCCTAACCCTAATAATGGGAGGCCAGCCCAACCAACACAAGTTGTCGGACTTGCCACCTACCCTACCTATTACATCTCTTCCCTAGATTGTAATGATATCCATCTTCAATTTGGGAAGACAGTAAGTAAGGACCAACTTCCTATTTGTATTCAAGATTTGAATGAGGATGTTTGGGATGAAGAACTAGAATAGAAACAGTCTCGCGAATCTTTGAAAGATGATCATGCCCATCCTGAACTTCAAAACCCACCCTATCCATAAAGATTAAACCTAGAGAAACCTCTTACTAAACCAAAATTTGAACTCTTCGGGGAACTCAAGAATGTGTGTGTCAAAATACCACTGTTACAAGCCATCAAAGATGTTCTTATCTACTTGAAAGTGATACGTGAAATTTGTTTAAGGAAACTCGATAAAAAAAGGAAGGATCCCCAAACTGACCATGTTATGGTTAAACTGTTTGAATTAATGACGGGAGGAGTTCTCCCAAAACTGACCATGGTGCTTCCATTAATGTTATGACACATGAGACCATGGAAAACTTAAGACTCATTGGCCTTAGGGAAATTCCCACCGTAGTCCAACTTGTTGACAGATATATCCTGTCGACTTTATGATCCTACAACCCAAAACCTCTCTGGGGAGTATCCTTTAATCTTTGGAAGGCCTCGACTAACCACTGTTGATGCTTATATTGGTTGTAGGTCAGGTAACATGAACATTTCCCACGAGACCTTTACAAATAAATTAACCATGTATCTTCCCTCCAAACCTAACATATAGTTTGAAACACCACTCTGGGCTGACAAAGAAGATAGTAATGAAGAAGGAGAAGCTCATCAATTCCTCTCTATAAATCAATACTTAGCCATCAAAGAGAAAAAAAAGGATGATGAAATCATTGATTTCATAGCCTCTTCTTTTTCATGAACCAATTCAAAAGTTCTTGAGCATCTTATCCACCCAGAAACACAGGTTTGTCTTGCCTTGAGAAACATCTCACCCGTAGAACATGAGTCCCCACCTGAAAAAATCAAGATTCCATCATAGAAACTATAGAAATTATCTCTAGGAAAACCTTGAACATCAATCAAGGATTGATCGAACAACAAAAAATAGTGAATGGTTAAAGTCACACAAAATAATAGTGATGCCTTTGCCTGGGATTAATCTGACATGAAGGGAATCCATCCTGACTTATTCACACATCATATATACATTAAGGAAGGATCTAGACCAATCCGCCAACACTAGCACTAGATGAATTCGACACTAAAGGACATAGTTAAGGAATAACTACACAAATTGATTGCAACCAACTTTATCTATCCAATTTATGACAACCAATGGGTCTCCCCTCTTGTCATCATACCAAAGAAAAATGGTAAATGGAGGATTTGTGTGGAATATTGAGAAATCAACAAAGCAACACACAAAGACCATTTCCCATTTCCATTCATTGACTAGGTTCTAGACATGTTAGCAGGGAAGAAATAATTTTATTTCCTCGACGAATTCAACGAGTATAACCAGATCCAGATTGCGCCCAAGGATAAAGACAAAATAATGTTTACATGTCCATGGGGGACATTTTCATATTGTGTTCTACCATTCAGGTTATGTAATGCCCCTGCCACCTTTCAAAGAGATATAATTGGCATATTCTATGATATAATTCATGATTGTGTGGAAATATATATGGATGACTTCATGACATATGGCACTGAATTTGATGAGGCATTGGAAAATTTATAGAAAACATTGATAAGGTGTAAATAATCGAACATTTCCCTCAACAATGAGAAATGTGCAATGATGTTAACTAATGGCATCGTATTGGGGCATCACATATCAGATAAAGGCATCCAAGTGGATCTAGCAAAAATCAAGGTAACATTAAACTTTCCAACTCCACGTTCACAAAAAGAGGTACAAAGTTTCTTAGGATATGATGGTTATTACCGTTGCTTTATTGAAAATTTCTCACGAATTGTTCGTCCATTGTTTGTTTTGCTTAACAAAGATTCCAAGTTTTTGTGGACAGAAAACTACCAACATGCACTTGAAGAACTGAAAAATAAGGTGTCTGAGGCTCCTATTTTAAGAGGGCCCAATTGGTCCCTCCCGTTTCATATTTCTATGGATGCATCAGACACTGCCATTGGAGTTGTTCTAGGAAAACTAGAAGGAAATGATCCATACGTGATATACTACGTCAACAACAATCTCACACCCGCAAAACTAAATTATACGGTAACATAGAAAGAGTTTCTTGCAATAATACATGCAATTGATAAATTTTGGCATTACATCACACGATATCCAATTATATTGCATACTGACCATGCTTCCATAAAATATTTATTGAATAGGGTAACTAATGGGAGGGTAACTAGGTGGTATTACCTATCACTAATGGTAGGGTAACTAGGTGGTTATTGTTACTACATAAATATGATAAAACCATATTGAATAAACTAGGAAAGGATAATGCAGTGGTTGATTTTATTTCAAGACTTACATCTAACGAGAATGATCCACCAGTAGAAGATTATTTTCCTGATGAGCAACTATTTGCAGTTTCTACTAACTGTCCTTGGTTCACAAATATCACTAATTACTTGGTTGTAGGTAGACTTCCACATCATTTATTTATCAAACAAAGGTGGAGGTTTTCATGGATTGATGATTGTCTCTTCTACAATGGATTAGATCTCACCATTAGGAGATGTGTGTGAGAAGGCGAGATCTATGAGATCTTGAAATATTTCCATGATGGTCCATGTGGGGACCACTTTGCAGAAAAAAGGACTGGGTACAAGGTACTTCATCAAGGGTACTATTGGCCCACTATCTTCAAGGATGCCAAGGAATATGTAAAAATGTGCGATAGTTTCTAGTGCATGGGAAGACCAATGCAATTATACGAGATGTCGTTACAACCACAGTTAGTATTGGAACCCTTTAATAATGGGCCCTGGATTTCATAGGGCTAATCAATCCTCCTTCTCACCGCAACTCCCACATCTTGGTATGCAAAAATTACATCACAAAATGGATGGAAGCCAAGGAATTCCTCGCTGTGATAGAACAAGTGATAGTGGGATTTATTTATGAAGAAATATTCACCAGATTCGGGATACCTCAGGATATAGTTATTGATGAAGGAACTCAATTCACTTCAAGAATGATTAGAGACTTGATGGATAAATACAAGATCAAACATAGAGTTACCACACCATATCACCAGCATTCCAATGGACAGGTAGAAGGGAAAAACAAAATTATTGAGGCCATCATCACCGATATTTTCAGACTACACCTCAAGGAATAGGCCATTAGACTACTTGAAGCTCTATGGGCCTACCAGATGAAATGGAGAACTACCACCCACTGCACCCCATATGAATTGGTGTATGGAAAAATAATATTATTGTCGATTGAAACAAAGATCCAGACACTTAGAACAACTGTACAACTTGGAATGGACTTAACTAAAGCTGAGAAATAGAGACTCCTCGAGATGAACAAACTAGATGAACTTCGTCAGGCTTCCTTGCATCACACAACAATAATACAACATCAGAGAGCTCAGTTGCATGAAAAGTTCATTAAGAAGAAGAAATTCAAAGTTGCAGACTGGGCCTTGTTATTTGACTCCGGGTTCAAGGGTTTCAGAGGGAAGTTTGGTACTCGATGGCTTGGGCCTTATGAGATTGATACTATATATGATAATGTAGCCATCAAAATTCGTACCATTGATGATAAGAAAACTCCTGTGATGGAAAATTGACACATGCTTCGATTATATCATAGAACCCTATCCAAGGAAGCCTTTATGAAGAGAATCACTAGTGGATGGCCTGACAATGATTTGGAGATTGTTAACAAGGGGGGAACTCCTGTTGAATGATTGATTCCTATTTTAAAAAAAAATCCATGTATGAAAACCCCTAGGGGCATGCTTGGGGGCATGTTTTGTGAAAATTAACCATGCTGACTCATGGCATGTTAAGAAAAAAAAGAAGAAAAAAAAGAAAGAAAAAAGAAGGGCACTTCACGGTTTCGTGATGGTTATGCCAGGATCCTTCTGATTAAGTTTTCAATAAAGTTTTGTTTTTTTAATAAAGTATTTTTTAGAATATGTAGGGAAGAAGAATGTCGTTGTTGCAACTCCGATTGTTGTATATCCTAATGCTGCAATTTCAACTTGTTGGAACTCCTATTGTTGCGACTCTTATTGCTGCAACTCTTGTTGCTGTGACTCTTGGTGCTGCAACTCCTATTGTTGCAATTCCCTGTGTTGCAAATTTGCATATTGACACTACAACTCCATTGCTAAAGTACCAAAACCAATTTGAGCGAAGACGAATCCTTCTGAGATACCGTGTCAAGCCACAATCCTGGTCCACACTTTGCTCCTACTTTGGAGCATTTCTACAACACTGTGCACCATTGTTGCAACTCTTCCCATTGCTACAGCTCCCCGTATTACTGCAAATCTAAACTTTTCCTCAACTCCAGGATGCTGCTACATCTCTTCCCATTGTTGCAACTCCGGAACACTGTTGCAATCCCGACAACTGCTACAACTCTTGACATTGTTGCAAATCAGGATGTTGGTACAACTTGGAAGCACGGTTTCTACCACTTGGACAGTCACTGCATATCTCAGTGATCGACACGACAACCTGATGAAGGTATGCATAATCATGACAAGGAACAATAAGTCAGAAGGTACATCTCTTGAATTGTGTAAGGAGTAAGAAATGAATTGGCATAATAATGACCTAATCACATAACTAAAACACCGCCACACAATTATAATTACCCAAACCGTAACATAATTACCTTGTCCCACTACCATTCTCATTCATACTTTGAACTCACCACCCTTTGAACCATTCATACCAATTTGGAGCCACAATCGCTTGAGTTATGAGCAGGAAAATATGAGGCTCACTGAACTGTAGAGAGCCCACATAGACCCTCTTTCTAGAGGCATATGAGAACATTGAGGAAATTTTCCAGTAGGGAGGTTGTCTGGAATACCTAAATGTGGCATTGTAATTCATCGTTAATTTCAGGGAAATAAGGATAGAGGTAGTAGGGGTAGTTGTGCAGGTAACAAAGGATGTAATTGTAGAATTGACAGGGTTTCCTAAGATGGGAGAATGATGGTATTGCATAAGGAGGCCCAAGCTCGAAATTCTCGAGCAGTTCCTTGAACCAGGGGAATCCTTGGTCAAGAAAGGCATAGGGTTTGATAAGACTTCATTGTCAAACCCATGGTAAGACATTTCCATTGTCATGTAGCGATACATCACCTACGAGGGCCACTATGGGGCCGTATACCTACAACACATCCATTTATTGGACCCCCTGCGACATGGCAGGCTAGTAAACATGCCATTTTTCCTTTGGGGGATGCTACAAAACATGGCCAAACAAGAACAAAAAGTCATTCTCCCTCGAGAAGCCCTCTCACACCACATCCTAATCAAACTTTTGGTCAAACAGACACTGCATAGGGAGGGTAGGAAATGGAACGAGGTGGCGAGAGCATCAACTGTTGTCGTAATCCCTCCTAGAAGAGAAACAACCATTGAAACTCCTCCACGAGACAATGAAGATGCAACTCCAGAAGTTGAGGCCGCTGAAACTCTATAGGTCATGGCTACTACAAATCTGGACGCTGTAACTGCTGTAGCTTTAGAGGCCAAAAATGCTACAACTCTCGGAACTGCACCCACTGAACAAGAAACCCTCGAGGGTTCTGTCAGAATTCCTCAGCAAAATGAGAGCAACCATGACAACTACATAAAGGTCACAGGGAGCGAACCTATGACCAAAATACTATCGAGGAAAAGGATGAGAGTAACATATCTGATGACGTGAAAGAATAAAAGGGCATGAAACAATGCTGCCACTCGAAAAAGGAAAACCCTTGTTGTTACACAATAACTAGTAGGGGCGGAATAGGTTGAAGAAACAATTGAATCACAAGACATGATGGGGGATGGAAAAGACTCTGTTGGGAATGACCTGATGAAGAAATGGGGGTAGAAAATCTTGTTGTTACACAAGAACTAACAAGGTAAACCCTAGGAGAGGGATCTGCTGCAATTTTGGAGGCCTACATTGATGATAAAGACGTTGCAACTCCAAAAGCAAATGAGGCGACTATTGCCACAAAGCCAACCAAAATCATGCAAGCCAAAAGGGCAAGTACCACTTTCTTGCGCTCTTATATTCATCACTTTTAAGAAAGTAGTGGGTGCTTGAGAAGAAGAACAAGAGGCTTGATACCTCTTTGAAAATTACCCATTCAACACATAAGATGGAACTACAAGGAAAAAAAAGGTTGATCTCAAATTTTGTAAGTACTTGCCTTTTCCTTAACATTTAATATTTGGTGCGATGTTTATATTTTAATTAATTTATAATCATCCATGGATTTTAGTTTTTTTCCATAGAAAAAAAGTCTAGTAATGTTTTTATAAAACCAAAATTATGGTGGTTGATGTTGAGAAGCATTCAAGTATGCCTTTACAGGACTATATATTTATTTGAAATTCTAACACTTGTAGTTCCAAAGTTTTCTTGCAAAAAGGAAATCCTTTACTCGCAACTATACTAATGAAACATCATATAAAATTCTCATCAAAATTTTCATTAAAGTGTAGTTTTCTTTACTGAGAAAGTTCAACCAAATTTCCTATAGGTACTCAATCTTCCTTTCCATGGAGAGACACTGATAATAGAGCTCTAAAGTAAGCAACAAAAACTTAGAACCAAGGAGCATTAATATGTTCAAAGGAGAGTGCAGGAGTGTTGTCGATGATCTTCTAGATCCCATTTTCTAGTGCCATTCCATCCTTAATTAGATAGCTTGTCTTCTTCATAGTTTCTATCCCTATAAACATGCATACAAAATATGTGAGGGAAGGGTGATTTTAGAAGTAGGATGTCATGAAAAAGAGGTTGTAGTGTGAAGTTGCACAAATTTAATTCTCCTTTCATTCATTGACTCACAAGTAGAGAGTCTCTATAAATTTTGATTTGAGAAATTCCATTTTCTTGAGCTAGCATTGAGACTAGTTTTAGAGCCATAAGTTCACAAAAGTAGTTTGTGTCACTACCCAGTCCAACTTTAAAAAGAGATGTTGTGAAAGGGGGAGAGATGGAAAATTCCCCCAACCCCGCCATTTATCTTGATTTTGGTACTCTACACCATTTTTGGACTGTATGATATAACATGATTATTTATCTATAAATACATATGGTTCTGATTCATATTGATGACTCCAAATGATGTGATTGGAATCCATGGTTGATGTTTATGCATGTGTTTCAATTCTTGATTTAAGAACAAATGCCAGTGTAACATAGACACAATTAACAACTGAGGAAACATGTGTTAATCTCCAGGCGTCACCATGGGTGTGCCTATGACGAGTACCAAGGAGTTCTACATGATAGATGCAAATAAATACATAAATATGATAAGCATTAAATCGAATAAACCCACATGTAAAAACAAAAGAACTCACATCACACAAGGTAAAAAGACATTATGTAAAATGAACTATGCAACTTTCGGCTTACACAAAATAGATCCCATTGTGATGCTTTGACCAAGAATATTTATCATCATCGATGAATTCATGGGCTGTTTATAACATCATGTGGCACACCATGTTGGTCCCACACCACATAGAATCACATTTTCACAAAGGAAGACACTCTCTGTGAGTAGGGTTGAGAGCTATTGTATCTACTTGATGATGCCCATCAAGACACAAATGAGGTACAAAACATTGTTCTTCAATGTGATTGGGAGAAGAGAATTCAGTGGTAAGTTTTGGAAAAGATATCCAAGGTTGAAAATGGTCAAGAATGGGAATTTAACAGGATCCCCCAAAAATGCCCCCAGTCCTAGATCAAAACTCATCGTGTTAAATCTCATTCGTTCTGAATAAGGAAGAATAGATGATTGATGTGCCACATATTCCTTTGGCTTATCGATTTAAGCCATGACTTCCAATATGGTCTCTTCTAAAGGAAACTCAAAATCGAGAAAGTCATGCGAACATGAAGAGTCAACAACCCTTGTGGGTAGAGTAGTTTGATTATACTCCATATGAGGATGGAGCTTTTGACCAATGTCAGTTGGTGTTGACATGATCACCAATGAGGCAATCTCAACCACTATGAGTGGCATGTGAGCTTCGTAAGACTCTACTTTGTTAAGATGAGGTACCACCCAAGGATGAAAAGACCTCAGGGATCAATTGGTAACATAAGATATCATGTTAGTAGGAGCCACATTTGGGGAAGGAGGTGGAGGGGGAAGGGTAAATGTACTCATCAAGAAGGAGTCTTTTAACATCCCCATGCCTACAGTCATATATGCACTCTTGGAATCACCGAAAAAGGGAAAATTAGAGCCTACATTGGTCCTAAGGTCAAGCATGTAGTATGCAAGTTGATTGATGGTCACTATCTTCCCTTAATGAGGAAAGTAAATTACCCAAAATATCAATGAGACTACAACTATCATCTCATAAAATGAAGTGTGGCCAAGTGGAATATTGTACTCTAGAGGGGCATTGACCACTTCAACATCCATGCAAATAGTGTTACCCCCTAACTCTATGGGCAATGCAGTGATGATTCCATGATGCCAAAACATGTGTCTATCAAACACATTTAGCACGGTATTAGATAGATCAAGATTTGGAGATCTGATAGCTTTTGAACATGATATGGACAAGATACAAGTGGAGGCCCCTTCGTAAAAAACTATTCAAAATATTGCTTTCCCACAAACTATTACTTGAATTTGAAAATAAATTTGGTAGGAGAGCCTATGTTGAGTTTAGTCCATGTCAAATGTAATCAAATTGGACTCTGAGGGGTCAACCTTGCTTATTGCTGACAACAATGGCTTATGCTACATCAAGAAGCTTTGTAGAACTTCGACAACAGACATGGCACGTGGTGCCTAGGCCAAATCTTCCACAATGTTGTAGTGGTGGGTGGCCCGTGCATTGGGATTATGTGTTGTTCGTCAAAGAACACTATTTGGTGGGTGAAACACTGTCTCAAGTGATGTCTTATCTATCTGGAGAGGGACACCATGCTAGGAAGAGGGAACTTGATCTTGATTTGAATGACCAACCTCAGGAATCTCATAGTTACAAGCTCAAGTTTGCAAAGACATTGTTTGGTCACACATGTATACGTGACTGTTCGAGGACAACCCCTCAAACCGAGAGGTACCTGCCATGCCCCCTTGCAGAGGGGAAGTATTTAAGGCGACCATTTGTTGTGGTTGGGGAGGAAACAAATGGGTCAAAATAGGAGGTTGATGGGGAGCCTTTTGATGGCGAAATACCTATGAATCTCATCCATTTTTGGACACCGATGAGTATGATGACACTCCCCACAAATCTTGTAAGGGAACCTGTTATTCTTCTTCTCCTTAGTGCCTCCACCAACATTGTTTTGGTTTGTTGGGTCACTTGTTCATTAGGATAATTCTTATTCTTGTTTTTCTTCTTCCCTCCAGGTTGCCGAGGTTTCTTCGGTTACATTGACTGCACTGAATTCAACTCATATGTTTGAACGAGGACTTGAGTAGTTTGAGTGATGGGCATAGTGGTTGGTGTATTTGATGTGATTCTCAATTGACCCAATTGACAAGCCAATTGGCCCAGAAATGCACTGGAAATGGAACCCACCATGCCATCTACATGTGATCTCAAGTTGGACTTGTGAGGATTCCTCGATTACCTCCAAACATGCTAAATAATGTCATATAGAGTGCTAGACTGAGATTAGATCAAGTATAAATGATGGGCATGTAGAATTGCTTGCTCCTTGGTCATCACCCATAACATCACAACATCCTTGGCGATGGGAGGTAACAAAGACTTAGTGAACCGATATGTGAGGAGTTGGTTAGGAATCATGGCCTTGATTAGCCTACGCTATCGCCTCCACTCATGGATGTGATCAGAAATGTGGGTGGAGGTATCCTAACAAAAACATGTCAAAATCTCTGTCCCAGTCTCGTATCTAATTGAAAACTTAAAATACGTTAAAAATTCCACAGCCAAGGCATTAAAGTTATTGTGGGAAGCACCCTTAAGTTCGATGTACCGTTTCGCAACACTTCAAGTCAAGGTTCTCTGGAAAATACACAGTCAAATTCTAAGTCATAATGTGAGTTGGATGAGTACCATAAATGGTAAGTCATAATGTGCATCGAAGGGTCTTCTCCTAGCTTTCCATCAAACTTAGGAATGTCAAATGGTAACTTAATAGGAATGGACATCCATAATAGGTTATGAAGAATGGGGTCATTTTTCAAATGTGATAGGTCTAAAAAATATAACGTCACCAAGAAAGGCAACTGCATGTTGGCAAATGGATTCTGGTAAAAATATGAAGAATATGGTGAACTAGACGGACCTTCTTTAGCCCCCCCCCATATTATATTTTATGGTGGTGTACTGGTTCCCAAAAGGATTTTTTCCCCTAAGTTGATTACCCCTAGGAACACACACACCCCCATAAACATTATTTCTTCTAGGACCAAACATGCCCCTAGGAGGATTGCCTCCAGGAACAAAGGCACTCCCAAAAATATTGTTTCTTCTTGGACCAAACATGCCCCTAGGGGGATTGCCTTCGAGAAAAAAAGCACTCCCAAAAACATTGATGCTTCTAGGACCAAACATGCTCCTAGGAGGATTTCCTCTGAGACGTTTATTGATGAGCTCGAAGGCTAAAACATACTTGATAAAACACTTGTGACCAACATCATGTGAGGATCACTGAAAAATGAAGAAGGTTCACTAAAATGTTCCTTTACCCTAAGGTGTAGGAGGTTGAAAGGACCGATCAAAGGAGGGTTAAAATTGGTTGGAGGACTTTCATCAACCACTTCAACCTCTACTCACTCACTCACCTCAGAATCCCTCTCTGTCTCTTTAGGATCTATGTCCTCTATAATGGCCACCAACCTCTATTTAACATGTGGTTGTTCCTCCCCCTTAGGAGAAAGTCCATGTTTTCTACAGGATTGGAGAAGTAGTTGGTCAACCATGGTGAATGATTTTTTTTATGAAAATAAACAATAATCAACCTATAACTGACCTAGACATAAACAAAAGAGCACACCCCTATCAAATCTAGGCTATCAACATGCAAACTAGTAGATAAAGGGACCTTCTGAAAACTAGTGAAGGTGTGAGAGATAGTTACGGTAACCCACATGTAACAACCCTTATTGGTGCAAGTACCCTTAGGAAGACATGAACCCTCTAGGGGAATTGAAACATAGGTTTGGCGCCTTCCCCAGGTAGCTCAGGTGGTTCCCACCAACAATCACCTCTGTAGATACCTCAGAAAGGCCACTATGGTTACTTTTTCCCTCTCAAGGGTAGAAACCTTTGGATACCCTTACAACGGTATCATGTACCCACTTGCACAAGATTTCAATCATCTCAGATCAGTTCCAGACTCAATCCTTTCCTTTCTCCAATTTGCAACATGATGACGTAAGACAAAAGATGAACCATGATGTGCTTACTTCAGATGCTCAGATACTCCTTGGTGATACAATCACTCCATTGATGCTCCATGTATAATATTTGTTTAGCTATGATGGAATCACCCCCTAACATGTCATGAAGTTGTGGTTACCTTACTATAGTTGACTAGGATGCCATAACATACACGACTTTATGACTTGTGTCATGTTATCTTGGGAAACATGTTTTTGGTTAGAAGTATGACCTCATCTAAGATGACTCATAATACTAGGTTGGTTAGACTGGGTAGCGCAATCCATATCCTAATCACACTAATCATTTTCCATTTCCCCAATATCACTTATCCACATTAAGAAAAAATAACATCCTATCATGTATGGCTACTCAAAGGTCAAAATGAAAGGCCGAAATCAAAGAAAGCCTATATCAAATAAAGTCATGAAGGATAAAGAGGTGAAGAGAGAAGTCAAATAAAGTATAAACTACTTCATTATGCCCCCTCCCCCCCCCTTCAAGTTCGAAGAACAAAATACTCATCTAAAGAAAAAAAAAAAGGACTTAAAAAAAATCAAAGAAAAGAAAGGGGAAGTGTGTGCAAACCAAAGTAGTTAAGGCTCCCTCTAGAAGGCTAATATGAGAATGCCTAGCTGAAAATAAAGCTAGAGATATAAAAATAGAAGAAGTCAAAATGGCCTATGCATGTTTGCAACTTTGAGAGTCATCACATGAGCATTTCCCTTTTCCCTTTCATCATTAATTTCACTAATTGTGTATCCTCCACCTAAGCAATTTAGGAAATATGGGTTTCCTTTGGGAGTGGGCTCATTTAAAATTATTAACAATGTTTCCCTAGGTAAAACTTAGGAAAGTGTCAAATTAAATTAAAATGTTAGGTTTACTAGGAAATTGTCACTTGGAGCTATGAATTAATGATTTTTCTAAGGGGTTAGACCCATCATCCTAGGTAAACATTGCACATTTCAGTGTTATTGAATTCATTGGACACATAGATTACCCCTTTTCCTATTTGAGCACATGTTTAATATCTTACCTCAAGTGGAAGGACGAATTTCACCTTGGCACGTGATTTATTTCATTAATGGAAGAAAGTGGTGAGCTTATTTGACCATTTTGACCATTTCCTAAAGGGGATATATCATGAAAAACATTATTTTATGGTAATTGACCTTGTCAAGGAGGAGAAAAACACTATTTTATTATGATTTTGAGAGCATCAAAGGAGAAAATCATTGTTTATTATAAATAGCTCTTTTAAATATCATTTAGCTCATGGTTCAAGATTTCTACCCATGGTATTTGTAAATGGTTTAAGGTTTCCTCTTCACCTATAAAAAAAAAAGAGGAAGCCTTCTCATTTGTATGACATTGGATTAGAGAATAAAGTACTTGTGTTGCTCAAGCAATGTGGTGTGAAGCTTCATTTTGGGGTGTGAATCTTTGTCATTTCCTCTTTAATAAAATTTGTAAAGTTTAAATGTCTCTTGGATTTTTCTCTTATTCATTTGCTTGATATAAGGATTTCAAGAACCTCTTATAGATATGGATTTTTTAAATTTATCGGGATGAATGACCCCATAGCTCAATGAATTATGTTTCCTTCAACTTATTTTTTTTTAATTCTCTCTCATATCAATAAAAAAAAATAAAAAAAATAAAATTTAAAGAGTCTATTTTTTTTTTTAATAGAAAAAGGGAAAAGGGCATTTTAACTTTTTTTTACATAACCTTGACATTGACCATTCGAGCTTTAGTATTTCCCATTTTCTTCATCATTTTTTATTATTATTCGCCTCTCCGTCAAAACCTAGCTCTTGTCCATAAAAATTATTTGACAGGTTCAAGTCACACGCAAAGAAAGATTTTGTGGAGGTTTCACAGTTGCAACCCAGGTCGAAGGAGAAATCGCCTCAATCGTTTTCTGAACCACAAATTCGCAGAGCCATTTTTCTCAGTCCGTGAAGGTATTTCAGTGATCTCTTTGTTGATTTGGCTCGTCAAAACTCGCAGGGAAACACTAGATCCGACCCAATCTATTTGTGGTGTTCCATCACTCGCTGGAGGTCACATTTTCTTGCCTTTTTCTTGCTGGTCAGATTTCCTTTCTCTGGCATTGAGCTACACTTCAAATATTCAACCAGAAAACCCATTTGTCTCCTCTTGGTTCTTCTAGACACCAAATCGCAAGGTTTCTCTTTCTAGTTCGTGAAGGCTGACTAGATCGTCCATTTTTTTTTTAAGCGGTCGATATTGGGTTAGGATTTCAGATTTACTGATCTAATCACTCGTTAAATTTCTGCAAAATTTTCTTTTAGTTTTCTCTCCGAGATCTGGTCTAGGTAGAGTTTATTTGCAGCAGGGGTATAACTATTGTGTTATTTATGCAGACTGGTAAGCAAATCAACCCCACCCCTCCCCCCCAAAAAAATAAAAAATAAGTGTATGCAGAGGCTACATTTTCATCTAATACATCAAAATTGCCACTATCAAAATTTTGGGGGAAGCATTCCATCATTCATTGAATCAACTAGGTTACATTTGGTCTGTGTAGCAGCCGAGTTATCTCCATTTCTGGGTTAGACTTCATCACAAATTTCATTTGTACCAAGGTTCTATCTCTAAACCCTCTAATCCTCACTCAAACATTTTCCCCATCACATAGTAGTCTATTTATCATAGATAAAAGGGGGTTGGAACTTCAAACATATTGGTGAATTCATGAAATTTCTGAACATCACTTACATAAATCTCACTTCAAATCTATTCAATAATCAGTCCTGAAGATATATATCACTCAGAATAACAGAATGTCCAGCGAAATTTCCAAAATTCTTGTATATGACATAACTGTGGTACAATTATGAAAATATGTTGATCTAACACATATTTGTGGTTGGACCTTGCACATGTTTTAAGTTTTAACTTCATTTTATGCCTTGTTTCATGGTCCAATTTTATATTTGCAACTAGATCTGCGTTTAAACCTGCTGTGCAACTCTATAACATGACACTTAATCTTGAACTGGGCAAAATTTTGGTTATTGTGCTTAAAGGGACAAAGAATGCATGCCTAGTTTTTTTTAAGGCTGCTGATATGTTGTTGAGGCATTCCACCTGGTCATGATTTGAAACCACCCGATAACAACATTGTTCTATGTTTGCAATCTAACCTTGGACATTAGTACATTAGTAAGCACATAAGTTTCTCTCTTGCTCATGGTTTCAAATAGTCTCAAACGATAAAGATTAACGAGGTTCATTGGCAAGAAATGCTGATGGATGGTAAATGCTGATTTTTTGCATTAAACATAACTAAATCTTATACTTTGCAACCTCATTAACTTTGTTTTGAGGACATATACGCTAGTTCAATGCTTGCTATTCAAATAATTGCGTATGACTAAGCCTATTCAGACATGTGAACATTATATGGTCCCTTGTTGCCTTTATTTGTCTTCAGTAGCTTGTTGAGCAAATATAATCTTGAACACGTGTCTAAACTCAAGTTGCATAATGATTCATAATTTGCAAATTTTTAAATTGGGTGTTATAACACACACATTCTTTGATTAATGCTTTGTGAAGAATGTTCAAGACTATCCTCTTTCATAACTCTTGGATGCTATGAAATATATCCTTTGGTACCATTACAAGTCTCACATTGATATTTTACACTTTGGTACCATTACAAGTCTCACATTGATATTTTACACTTGTGATTTGATAAATGATGAATGGCATGTGGATGTAAAGGTTTACTTCAAATGTTAAAAGAAAATGTTATGATAAATATTTCTCTAAAAATGCAAGTAATGATGATGGTTGTCACGATTATGGCAAGACCCTTAGTAATATAGGTTAGAGACGTGCACTCGACGTTTATAAATAACGACATGGAGCTGTTACTTAGCATTTAAAACTATAGTTTGGGATCAATACACACTAGTTTGGGATCAATACACAAAGGGATATATTGTGATTTCAGAGGGCTATTTAGAGATTGGATCTCACCTTGTTGGAAATCTGTGTAACCCATGTTGGTACCCACTCGAATAGTATTGCATTAGACAACACCTGAACCCGAAGTTTCACTTCCACGTACCTTCACGTATATCAAAAGTCCCACTAGGTATCCTGAAACCAATCATTCAGCCACCAGACTGCTACATTGCATCGAAAACAACAATCGAGAAGATTACTCTTTCGTACCGTGGGTATTCGAATCTACAGGTATATCTAAGGGTTGTAGTATATGGCATACCCTTGACTAAATCCTTTTTCTATTTTTTTTGGGCCTTGCCTAGAATGTTGTTGTTTCATAAGCACACGTGTCTAATTGATTACTACAGAAATCTTAAAAGCATAATGAATATTTGAACAACATTTATCATTTGAAGAGATACACTTGTGATCATATTTTGCTTGCATAAAATAAATCCTAGCCTTTTTCTCACCTAAAATTTAAATGATAGGCTTAGGATTTAGCTTAGGGTCCCCCACTTAGGTAGGAAAACATTCATCCAAACACAGAAGTGCAGAGGCAACGCTGTTGAGGTGACAGTGGGTGGTCTGGCTGTTTGTGTCCTTAAGTTTTCCCCTTGGAGAGGTTGGGACTTTTTTTTCCTCTAGGGAGAATTCGAGAGAACATTTTTTCCATCGTTGCCGGGGAAAAAGTCCTTTCCCTAGTTTATTTGAAGTAAAGCTTCAATTTTCTTTTGGTGAATATTATCCAAGTATACCCTTATATTTTTCACCTAATGACTCCATCGGAGGAAAGTTCCAGTAGAGGCTATCCAACACAAAGTTCAAACCAAACCCTTTACCAGTGTCTTTCGGACGCTGAAAAAGTTTACCGACAAAGAAGAAGAGAGGTTTCCCAAGCTTCCTCTAGTATTATTCCCGTAAATCCATACCCTTATGTTGTTCACCAACCAACAATCAACATGGCTGATAGACCATGGGTAAATAATGTTTATAAACCCCTCAACATGACTGGTATAAATGGGTTTCCTCATGCTATGCCTGATAAGTACAACAAGTGGTTTCCAAAGTTCACAGGCAACAATGTTATCACAACTGAAAAACACCTTTCAGATTTCTATTGGGTTGTGGGTGACCACTCAATTCCTAATGAAAGTGAATATGTTGTTATGAATTTGTTTGCCCCATCCTTAGAAGAAAATGCTAAAACTTGGTATAGTGTTTTGCTAGATGGTAGCATCGCTAGCTGGGATGATTTCCATGAGACTTTCATGAAGAGATGGGTTTTTAGAAATGATGCAAGATTGATGCTTACTCAACTCCATGAGATGAAGGAGAAGGATAATGAAACAATGAAATATTTTGATGAGAGATTTGATAAGTTGTTGAAAGATTTTCCTCCTAATCTGAAACCCAATGATGATACAATTTTACTACACTATACAAATGCCTTTAAGGGGCAGTTTGGGTTCTTGTTGAGAGACAAATCCCCCACTACTTTTGAAGAGGCCAATAAGTATGCAGCCAAATTTGAAGAAAATTTGTTGTCCTAAAAAATTGAACCTTTCAATACTGCTAGAACATCCACTTCTAAGAGTGATTCAAAGAAGGAAATGGTCAATACCACAGAAGCCTCCCCAGATATGATGGAATTCTTGGCCAATGTTATGAAGAGAATGGAGGAAAATTTTGCTAAACACTCTGAAGTATTGAAACAACAAAACCAAGCCATGCTTAACAAGATTGTTCAACTAGAAAGGAAAAATAGGTTTCAACCAAGGGGGAGTCCAAATTGGGATAAGTCAAAACAGGTGCAACAAGGTAAAAAATTCCTAAACCGTCTAGTTGGAAATAATTTGGTTGAACAAGAGGATTTAAATGGGTGCAACCCATGTGGAAAACCCCATAGTTAGGATTATTGTATGTATGCTAAGGAAATGGCCCAAATGGCATATGAGTCCAACAAGGATGGCACAAGTGGTCTAAATAACTTTGTTGGAGACAATCCAAACATAGTTAACAATATTAGTGAAGTTGATCAAGCTGTCATTGAAAGGTTAAACCAACCTAAACCCTCCCAAGAAGAAATCAAACGAAGGATTAGAGATAGGGAATGATTGACATATCGAAGGAAGGGTAGACAAAGTCTTCAACAACCCCAAGATCCAACAAGACAACGAATTATCCAAGAGGTGCCTAAAGAGATCCTTAAGAGGAAACAACCAATCCAACCAGTAAGGATTCAAGAAGATGGATCAACTTCACAAATCCCAGATGCTGAAGTCAATATAGATTTAGACCTCTATCTATTGAAGTCCTACATATCTATCCCTTTTGTTGAAATTATGAAAGTCCCTTCACTTAAGAGGAAAGCAGGGAAGGTTTTGGGTTTTATTGTTGATGATCCTTCACAAGATCAACCTATAATCCTCCAAATGACTAATAGGGGAGATTTTAACGAAAATAATGACCCTTTTTACATCTCCTTAGGAATCAATGACTTGATCTTGCAGAACTGTATGTTAGATACCGATGCTTCAACCAATGTCATGCCTCTTAGTGTTATGGAACAACTTGGCCTTAAGACAACATGAACTTATAGAAATGTTTGCACACTGGATGCTAGAGAAGTTAAGGTCTATGGTGTCATTAATAATTTGCTTGTGTATCTGGTAGTTGAACCTGACATTAAAGTGTTGATGGACATCATGGTGATTGATGTTCTTGATTCACGGGGCATGTTGTTGTCGAGAAAATTCGCTTATGATCTTCGTGGTTCTCTCCAAATGGATTTATCTTATGCCACTTTACCTTCTTATGAGGGGAAACCTATAATTTTGCACAATGAACGACTTAGGAAGTACCATGTTGAAGATCCTAGAGACCCTATTAACGATTTTGTGTGCATGGTGGATGATAATTTGGGCAACTATGCCATACTCTCTCATTCCCTAGCTCCTGAAATGATTGAAGAAGAGACCCATGAGGAAAAATGGACTATGTGCTTTGATGGGGCTCAATCTCAATTAGGGAATGAGGTTGACATTGATTAGAGTTTGAGGCCACTAACAACGTTGTTGAGTATGAGGCCTTGCTCTTAGGGGTTGAAAAAGCTAAAGACTTCGGGGTGGAAAAGTTAGAAATTTTTGGTGATACAGATCTTGTTGTCCTTCAAATCAAATATGTTTATTCAACCAAGGACAATAAACTGAAAGTTTATAAGGAAGCAATAATGAAAATGATAAATAAATTCAGATCTTTCTCCATCAAATATATCTCAAGAAATCATAATGAGTTAGCAGATTCCTTGGTTGTTTATGCTTCATCTAATCAAACTTTGGAAACCACCACTCCCAGAGGAATTATCAATGATACGTTGTGTATACCTTTTGTCCCAGATAATGCTTATCATTGGCAAATTTTAGAAGATGATAAACAACTAGAAATATTCTTGACCAATGAAGATGAGTTTGTAGGCAGGAAGATTGATTGGGAAGGATTAGATGGTATATTTAAGATTTTTGAATTAGGAGACAAGGAGAAGATACCAAAAGGTTTGATACCCTTCGAGGAGTTTTTTGATAGGCATGACATGTTCAAACGAAAATTAGAGCCCACCAAACCTGAGGATTACATAGAGGTTAACATTGGAACTAATGATAGTCCAAAGATTGTCAAGATTGGAAAGAATGTTTTTGAAAGGGAGAGGCAAGATATTGAAGGATTAATAAAGGAGTATGGGTATGTATTTGCTTGGTCATATTATAACTTGAAAGCTTACAAGGAAAATATCATACAACATACAATTCCTTTAATCGAAGGTGCTAATTTTTTTCGACAAAAGTTGACAAAATTGAACCCCAAACTTTTATCTTCAGTAAAAAAGGAGTTGGAAAAGTTATTAAATGCTAAAAGTATTGCTCCTACCAAACACTCTTCTTGGTTAGCCAATTTGGTTATAGTAAGGAAGAATATTGGTGCAATTAGATTGTGTGTAGACTTTAGAAACTTCAACCAATTATATTTTAAAGATAACTACCCCTTGCCCAATATGAAGAACATGTTGCAACGAGTCACTGTGGAAGATATGTTGTCTATGTTAGATGGGTTTTTCAAGGTAGAACCAAATCTTGGTCAGAGAGTAGGATATATCCAAGACTACATTTGTCACCCCTTAGGGCACCTATGAGTATCTTAGGATGCCTTTCGGATTAATGAATGTTGGTTCCACTTTCCAAAGGGCCATGGACTTTACTTTTAAAGACTTGATTGGAAAAATCATCGAGATATGCCAAGACGACTTGACAATTTTCTTGAAGAGTAGAAAAGATCATATCCGACATTTGAGACAAGTTTTTAATATCTGCAGAAAATTTGGAATATCTTTGAATCAGAAGAAGTCAATGTTTGGTGTTGATGAAGGAAAGTTGTTGGGACATGTCATATCTAAAGATGGATTAAATATATATTCAACCAGGGTGGAGGCTATTCGAAGCATTCCATTACCTAAAAACAATAAGGCTCTCCATTGTAGCATCAATTTCATTCGAAGACTGGTCCCAAACTTTGTTGAGATTATTAAAACCATGTCCAACATGCTGAAGAAGGACAATGAGTTTAAGTGGGATGATAACAATAGAGCCGCCTTTCGATAAATTAAACATGCTATAAGCATGGCACCAGTCCTAGTTAGTCCTAACTACTCTAGAGAATTTCTGGTTTTTTCCTTTTCCTCAAAAGAAACAATAGCTAGTGTCCTCTTGCAAAAGGAAAAAGAAAATCAAGAGCAACCTATAACATTCATGAGTCAGACATTCATAGATTCGAAACTGAACTATAAACCTATGGAAAAACATGCATATGCCCTAGTTCAATCTCTGAAGCACTTTCGACCCTATGTTGGATACTCCAAGATAATTGCTTATGTTCCACATGCTGCTATTAAAGATATACTATCTTGGAAAGATTGTCTTGGTAATCATGGAAAGTGGGTATCTAGAATACACGAATATGACTTGGAGATAAGACCAACCAAATTAGTAAAGGGTCAAGGTCTCACCAGATTGTTGTCTGAGGGCAATGATAAATTTTTAGACATCAATGTTGTATTGGAAGACTTGGAGAAGAACGAGTGGTACAGTGACATTATCCATTACTTGAAGAATTTAACATGTCCTTATCACTTAATCAATCATCAGAGAAGAGATTTGAGTTTGAAGTCCGCAAAGTATTGCCTTGTTCAGGGCGTCCTTGGTTGGAAAAACCCTGATGGTCTAATTCTAAGATGTGTTGATAATCAAGAAGCTAAAGACCTAATGATATATTTCCACAAAGGACTTTGTGGCGGACACCATGATTCCCCAATCACTGCACATAAGATCTTAAGGGTAGGGTATTATTGTCCTACGATATTTTGTGATGTTCATATTTTTGTTAGGTCATGCCAACAATGTCATTTTTAAAGGGAAACAATGTCTATCATCCTTACCCCTTCAACTTCTGATTGTAGAGAAACCTTTTCAGTAGTGAATTTAAAGATAACTCCAACAATTGATTTAAGTGGGTTCTCACTGCAACTAATTACTTCACAAGGTGGGTCAAAGCGATCCCAACCAAAAGAGCTACTGATAATGTGGTGAGAGAATTCTTAGAAGATAAGATCATCACTAGATTTGGTGTTCCAGCCAAAATCACCACTGATAATGCCAAAACTTTTAGCTCTATTGAAGTGTCAAATTTTTGCTTTGAGTATAGCATCATTTTATCTCATTCCTCTAACTATTACCCTTAGGTAAATGGCCTCATTGAATCAAGCAACAAAACTTTGATGACCATTATCAAGAAAACAATAGATGATAACAAGAAGAGCTGGGATAGTAAGTTGAAGTATGCTCTTTGGGCAGATATAATAACTAATAAAAGTTCAACTGGACATATCCCCTTCGAATTGGTTTACGGAATGGAAGTCACTTTTCCTATTCATTTGAAACTTCCAGTGTAACACTTGCTTCAACACTTCACGGATGACAAAGAAGCTATACAAGAAAAAATTCACCAACTTGTCCAACTTGATGAAGAAAGAAGAAACACTTTTGACCACTTAGTGATGAGCCAAGAGAGAGTAAAAATGACCTTTGACAAAAGAGCCAAATAAAAATGTTTTAAACTAGGTGATATTGTTTTAATCTGAGATAAACTTAAAGAGAAACCTGTAAAACACGAAAAAATTGATTCTTTTTGGAGGGGACCATTCATAATGTAAAGTGTAGCTGGGACGAATTCTTTCCATCTTAGCCAATTGGACGGTGAAAGGTTACCTTTACCTATAAATGGTCGGATCCTAAAACCATAGTACCCTGATGACACCTAGTGCCAGATAGCTTTAGGAAATGAGTAAGCTCTTTTGAGCAATAAATTAGAATGCATTTCTTTTCATGCATGATTGCTTGTCATTTGTGTGTTTATTTTCTTACAATTGCTTGATTTGCTTGATCATGTTTTCATTTTATTTTTGCATATGCCTGCTTTTAATTTCATAGACTTAGTGAAAATTTTGATTTGATGCAGTAGTCATTTTTCATCCAATCAGGGTAGTAGATTCGCCCAAGAATTTGACGTGCTTTGTGCTTTCATAAGTGTGTGTAGATCACTGGTCTGCAAAGAGTCTAGAGTGCTCATACACTCTTGCATGAAGTGCATGTCCCCGAGTAGGAGCCTAATGTTTCCCTCTTAGGGGTAGGAACCTTTGGATACCCTTACAACGATATCATGTATCCGCTTGAATGAGATTTCAATAATCTCAGATCAATTGCAGAGTCAATCCTTTCCATTCTCCAATTTCCGACATGATGCCGGAAGGAAAAAGATGAACCGTGATGTGCTTACTTCAGATGCTCAGATACTCCTTGGTGATCCAGTCACTCCATTGATGCTCCATGTAAAATATTAGTTTATCTATGATGATATCACCCCCTGGCATGTCATGAAGTTGTGGTTACCTTACGATAGTTGACTAGGATGTCATAACATATACAATTTTCTCAATTGTGTCATGTTACCTTGGGAAACATGTTTTTGGTTATAAGTATTCCCTCGTCTAAGATGACTCATACTACTAGGTTGTTTATACTAGGTAGTGCAATCCATATCCTAATCACACTAATCATTTTCCATTTCCCCAGTATCATTCATCCACATCAAGGAAAAATAACATCCCTTCATGTATGGCTACTAAAATTTCAAAATAAAAGGTCGAAATCAAACAAATCCTATATCAAATAAAGTCACGAAGGATAAAGAGGTGAAGAGAAAAGTCAAATAAAGTATAAACTACTTCA
>ML803514.1:129659-144563 GCA_009831015.1 Picea engelmannii
AAGTCCAAAGAACAAAATGCTTATCTAAAGAAAAAAAGGACTTAAAAAAAAATCAAAGAAAAGAAAGGGGAAGTGTGTGCAAACCGAAGTAGTTAAGGCTCCCTCTAGAAGGCTAATATGAGAATGCCTAGCTAAAAATAAATCTGGAGATATAAAAAAAAGAAGAAGTCAAAATGGCCTATGCATGTGACCCAGGTGGATATTGGTGGCCACCCACCTATTCCAACTGGCTCCTCTTGACAGTTTTAGTTCATCACGTTCTTCTATACTTCTTTGTAATGATCAATTCTACATTTCTGGGATTGTTTGAAGTCCTACACAACTTCCAGGTGGATATTGGTAGCCGCCCACCTAATCCAACTAGCTTATTTTGGATGTTTTCATGTCAACACATTTTTCTGTACTTCTAGGGCCATTTTGGGGTCCTAAATAGTGTTTTTGGCTTGCCACAGTCAAACTGTAGACGGAGTCAGAGTTTGATGGCATAATGTGTATTTCTCGAAAATACCTTTCCAACGGGATATCACGTGCCTAAAACGGAGGTCATATGCAAAAGTTACGACCCTAGGAAGTTGAGGTACCAACTTACTCATCGAGGCCCACATAACTTTTGGCGTTTCATCTCCTAGGGTTACGTTTTTGGATGTCTATGATTTTGGAATTCATGAGTAATGTTAAAAAGGCCTTTGGAGCCTCATTGTAATCATTCTGCTCAGACAGATGTGTGTAGCAGCCACATCTCTTCTTAGAGATAACTACCACCATTCTAGCAAGTTGTTTCAGTTCTGCAGTTTTACAGTTGCAGCCTATTTTATTTATTCAATAGAAGTTATTGTTCACTGGATATCTATTGTTGTTCTCCATATCTCTGTGTTATTGTATTCAGTCTGTTATTCATTTCATTCCGCTCATAAATCCGGATTAGTGGTATCATAGCAGTCTGCTCTTCATTTTTTTTTTTTCGTGCATGTCCCTTACAAGATTTGGGTACAAGAAGTTGGGACTCAAACCAGTCGAACCTTTTCCATATCGATCGCGTTGAGCCTGACAACAACCCATGGGGGAAGAAAATAAAGATGATGGAGTAGGAGATCCTTTTAAAATGTTGCTTGACGAATCCCTTGCACGACAAAGGAACGAAATGATGGACAACTTTGCACAGATCCTTCGGGAACTGCCCACTGGAGATGCATCTTCATCAAGCGACCATGGAACCCCCTTCAAGGTACATGTAAATTTTGATATTCCATTATTTAAAGGGATGATAGATGCATATGTTATAGATAAATGGATGAATATGCTCGAAGGGTTTTTTTTGTTCCATAATTTTGTCCGATATGGAAAATATTACTTTTGCACACCTCAAGGCCATCCCCCATGTTAAGGATTGTTGGGATACTTACTCTGAGGAAAGGGCCATAGAGGAATCTACAATATTTGCGGTCGCCCCCACATGGGATTCCTTCAGGGATGCCATTAAAGAACAATACTATCCTGTTGGAAGCTACGAGGACTAGTGCACAAGATGGACCACACTGCGTCAAGAAAGGGACCAGATGGTACCTGGTTTCACCAATATTTTCCATACCCTGCGCACCAAATTTGGTATCAAAGACTTTGAACGACATTTGGTGCTCAAATACCGCGACTGTCTGCATAGATACATTCAAATAAAAATGGATTTTTTGGACATCACATCATTGGGTATGACTTATAGATATGCTGTCAATAACGAGCATAAATTTAAGCAGAAGAGGCGAGAGTTTGGATCTACAAACTCCTCACAGCCAAAGCAGGGGAAAAACGACCCCAACCCACAAAACAAGGGACAAAGCAAAGATGGTCACTCTCAGGACAACCGGTCCAAGCTGCAACACAAGAAGGGTAATGAGAAGTCGAAGAAGGACATGGGAAAATGGTGTGAATACCATAAAATCCCTTGGCACAACACCGAAGAATGTCGATCCAAGCAGTCACTGGTGGCCAAGCTGAAAGCTTCCGAGTCAGAGGCAGATTCTGACTTCGAATCAAATCCAGAAGGAGGGAAGTGGATTATTGATGCCGAACCCAATGCCGCGGTCGCTACCACCAAAGTCTAGCCAAGTGAACCAGAAGAACCAGAGGACGAGGAACGCCTCTTTCACTCATAGATGTGGGTAAAGGGGCTCTGCTTCATTTCATTATCGACAGTGGAAGCGAGAAGAGCCTGATCTCAGCAGAGGTTGTCAAGCGACTGGACCTGCTGACTACACTGCACCCGCAACCCTACACCATTGCCTGGCTTCGCCAAGGAAGAGATCTTTGTGTCATCCAACAATGCCGTCTGCCCTACAACATCAAGCCCTTCAAATTAGACGAGGTTTTGTGTGATATTTCTCCCCTTGAAGTTTGTGATGTTCTTTTAGGACATCCATATTTGTGGAAGCAACATGCTGTGTATGAGTCTAGACCCCAGAGTGTTACTATTACTTTGGGTAGACAATTGTACAGGATACTAGAGGTAGTGCCGCCTACCGCTATTTCTTTAATCTTTGCTAAGCAATGCAGTAAGGTCATTTCACAGACCAATAAGTTTGTCTTCTTTGTGATTCGTGCTCACAGTAAGCAGAACGTCACCGCCACATCCGTGGCCTCTATACAAAGCCTCTCTTTTCAGTAGAAGCAAGTGGACGGGATCGTGGAAGAGTATAGAGACAACTTGTCCTCACCCACCAGGGTATTGACGCACTGCCAAGTCAAGCATCCAATTGATCTAACCACCAGTGCACCTCTGCCTAATGGACTAGTCTATCATCGCTCGCTGATGGAAAATGAAGAAATCAAGCGTCAGATCCAAGAGTTGCTTCAAAAGGGTCACATCAGACCTAACTCCTCCCCTTGCGAAAGCCCGATTTTACTAGTGCAGGAGAAAGACGAGACCTGGTGGTTCTGCATTGATTACAAAACATTAAACAAAATCACAATCAGGAACTGGTACCCAATTCTCCGAATTGATGACCTTCTTGACCAACTCAAGGGGGAAAATTTCTTCAGTAAGATTGACCTAAAGTCTGACTACCACCAGGTTCCCATCGAACCAACTGATCTATGGAAGACAACTTTCAAATCTAAAGAAGATCTCTTCGAATGGCTGGTCATGCCCTTTGGCTTAACAAATGCACCAACCACTTTCATGAGGTTGATGGACGATGTATTGAGACCCTTCACCAACTCTTTTATGGTGGTATATTTGGATGACATTCTAATCTTCAACAGAACTTGGGAGGAGCACATGCAACATATTCATAAGGTTTTGAGCACTCTTCGACAACACAAGCTATATGCCAACTTGGAAAAATGATCCTTTGGCATGAACAAGGTCCAATACTTGGTCTACATTGTTGATGAACATGGGGTACATGTGGATCCAACTAAGATCCAAGTCATCCGTGACTGGCCAACCCCGACCACAATAACCGAGATTCAAAGCTTCTTGGGACTTGCCAACTTCTACCGAAGGTTCGTGTTGGGATTCTCCCATATTGCATGGGACCTCAACCAAGTGACCAAAGGTGGTGGCAGGGCAAAGTTCGCGTGGGGGAAGAATCATCACTTGTGCTCAACTCCAATACTCTCCTAGCCTAATCTACAACAACCATTCAAGACTGAGACTGATGCATTCGATTATGCTGTAGGCACATTTTTCACTCATCACGGTCATCCGGTAGCATACCATAGTGAGGCACTCTCATATACTGTCCAAAAATACCCCACCTATGACCAATAAACACATTCCATTGTACAAGCCTGTTGTCAATGGAAACATTACATTATGAGAAAGGAGACAATCATCCACACTGATCACAAGCTTCTACAGTTCATACATACACAAAGGAAGTTGCATAACGACCACCATCATAAGTGGTCCACCTTCCTGCAATAGTTCCATCTCAACATCAAGTATAAGATAGGGAGCATAAATCGTGTCACCGATTGCCTCAATCGACCTCCCGTGTCGACACTCACCACCGTGCTCCATTCTTATGGGCATGAGGCATCTGAGTGACCCCGACTTTATCAGGAAGATCCAAACTTCGCCACTTCCTATCAACTCTTGGGTATAGGCGCATATGTCACCGATTTTCATATTCAGGACAGACTGTTATGCCATCTAGGCCATATTTGTGTTCATGCAAGTGAGCGTGCAAAGCTGATTTGGGAGGCTCACTACATTCAGATGGCATGACATTTTGGCATGGAGAAAATTGTGGCCGTTCTACAGAAACACTTTTATTGGCCAAAAATTCGATAAGACATCAACAAGTATATCCGATCTTGCACTGCCTGTGCCATTGCCAATCGAGCCATCAAGAAGCAAGGCTTCTACACCCCTCTTTCTACTCCCAAGAGGCCTTGGGAATCCATCTCGATGGATTACATGTCTGGCCTTCCGTCCACCAATTAAGGCAATGATTGCATATTTGTGGTAGTTGATTGGTTTTTGAAGATGGCCATTCTCACAGCCTGCAAGAAGAACAATCATAGCGACATATACTGCCAAGCTCTTCTTTGAACGAGTGTGGGTTCATTTTGGGATACCACAGACCATCACCTCAAATCAGGACAGTCGGTTCCTCAACACATTTTGGTCGAGTCTCTGGTCACTGTTGGACACCAAGCTCACTAAATCCACTGCTTTCCACCCCCAAACCGATGGCCAGACATAGGTCATCAATAAGATGATTGTGCACATCCTACGCATGTACAACTCTAAGCATCCGCGTACATGGGATGAGAGTCTTCCCTATATTGATCACAACTACAATAAGGCTCTCCATAGCTCCATCGACCATAACTCATTTCAGGTGGGGCTGGGATTCCAACCCTTGGGTCCCATTGATGTTGGACTACCTCTTGCAACCACACATGATGAATATTCCCATGTTCAGTTTGAGGTCGACAAAGCTACCAGATTCATTGAGCGAATTTAGCACATCCTCCAACAGGTCCATGAGATTTTGCAGAAAGCCAATGCTAAGTACAAGCAACGCCATGATCAACACTAAGTACCGCACCAGTTTCAGGTGGGAGACAAGGTTTGGTTACATTTTTAGAAAGAGCGCCTTATAGGGCCCCATCGGAAGCTCCACCCACTTCGCTATGGGCCTTACACTATCACTAAGCTGTGGGTAGCAATGCTTTTGAGCTCAAAAATCACCCTTCCTTGACTTGCACCCAGTGTTCAATGTGGACCTTCTTTGGCCATATTTTCCACCATTATTGGACACCTTAGAGATTGAAGAACAATTGACACCAACATAGTTCAACCCTGAATGCATGGAATATGCATCCACTGATAAGATAGTGGACACACAGGTCAAGGGCACTCGCTAGCAGAGGATCCAGCTTTATCGGGTTGTCAAGGCAGGGCAACTCCTACACCAAGGAAAGTGGCTCACCTGGGGCCAAATTCAACAGAAGTTTCCTCACCTGATGGGGGCATTCAACGCAATGGAGACCATTTTTTCCTAAGGGGGGAGGACCGATCCAGGTGGATATTGGTGGCCACCCACCTATTCCAACTGACTCCTCTTGACAGTTTTAGTTCAACACATTCTTCTATGCTTTTTTGTAATTGTGGGTTCTACACTTCTGGGGTTGTCTGAATCCCTACACAGCTTCCAGGTGGATATTGGCAACCGCCCACCTTATCCAAGTAGCTTATTTTTGATGTTTTCATGTCAACACATCTTTCTGTACTTCCAGGGCCATTTTGGGGCCCTAAACATTTTTTTTTTGGGTTGCCACAGTCAAAATGTAGAACGAGCTAGAGTTTGATGACATAATGTGTAGTTCTCTAAAATACCTTTCCAATGGGTTATCACGCGCCTAAAACGGAGGTCGCATGCAAAAGTTACGACCCTGGGAAGTTGAGGCACCAACTTACCCATTGGGGCCCACATAACTTTTGGCGTTTCATCTCCTAGGGTTAGGTTTTTGGATGTCTAGGGTTTTTGCATTCACGAGTAATGTTAAAAAGGCCTTTGGAGCCTCATTGTAATCATTCTTCTCAGACAGATGCGCATAGTAGCCACATCTCTTTTCAAAGATAGCTACCACCATTCGAGCAAGTTGTTTCAGTTTTGCAGTTTTACAGTTTCAACCTATTTTATTTATTCAATAGAAGTTATTGTTCATTGGATATCTGTTGTTGTTCTCCGTATCTCTGTGTTATTGTATTCAGTCTGTTATTCATTTCGTTTCGCTCATAATTCCGGATCAACATGTCTGCAACTTTGAGAGTCATCACATGAGCATTTCCCTTTTCCCTTTCATCATTAATTTCAGTAATTGTCTATCCTCCACCTAAGAAATTTAGGAAATATGGGTTTCCTTTGGGAGTGGGCTCATTTAAAATTATTAACAATGTTTCCCTATGTAAAACTTAGGCAAGTGCCAAATTAAATTAAAATGCTAGGTTTACTAGGAATTTGTCACTTGGAGTTATGAATTAATGATTTTTCTAAGGGGTTAGACTCATCATCCTAGGTAAATATTGCACATTTTAGTGTTATTGGACTCATTGGACACATGGATTACCCCTTTTCCTATCTGAGCACGTGTTTGATATCTTAACTCAAGTGGAAGGGTGAATGTCACCTTGACACATGATTTATTTCATTAATGGAAGAAGGTGATGAGCTTATGCGACCATTTTGACCCTTTCTTGAAGGGGATATATCATGAAAAATATTATTTTATGGTAATTGACCTTGTGAAGGAGGAGAAACGCACTATTTTATTATGATTTTGACCACATCAAAGGAAAAAATCATTGTTTATTGTAAAGAACTATTTTAAATATCATTTGGCTCATGGTTCAAGATTTCTACCCATGGTATTTGTAAATAGTTTAGGGTTTCCTCTTCACCTATAAAAGAGGATGCCCTCTCATTTGTATAACAGTGGATTGGAGAATAAAGGAATTATGTTGCTCTAGCATTGTGGTGTGAAGCTTCATTTTGGGGTGAGAATTTTTTTTGTGCTTAATAATGGTAAGACCGTAGACAATTTTTTTAATTGAGCAAAAATTGCCTAAATTATGATTGAATAAGGTATGGCTCATCACCTATCTTATTCCTCTTTATCTTTTATATTTAGAAAGAACTATTGTTCTAGTCTTAGTATTTTCACTTATAAAATTTGATTGAAATGTTTAGGCACTTTTTGAAGATTTGATCAATCTTTATCATTTCCTCCTCAATAAAATTTTAAAATTTATCTTTTATATTTAGAAAAAACTATTAATGTAGTCTTAGTATTTTCACTTCTAAAATTTGATTGAAATGTTTAGGCACTCTTTGAAGATTGGATCAATCTTTATCATTTTCTCAATAAAATTTTAAAATTTATAAGGTTTAAATGTATCTTGGATTTTCTTCTTATTCGTTTGCTTGATATAAGGATCTCCAAGAACCTCTTAAAAATATGGATTTTTTATTTATTTGTGAGGATGAATGACCCCATAGCCCAATGAACTAAGTTTTCTTAGACTTAATTTTATTTTTCAATCAAAATAATTCTTTTTTTTTTTTTAATTTTCTCTCCTCTCAAACAAAAAAAAAATAATAATAAAAATTTAAAATAAATTAATAAAAAGGAAAATTTAAAGAGGCTAAACTTTTTTTATAAAAAAGGGAAAAGGGCATTTTAATTTTTTTTAACATAACCTTGAGATTGACCATACGAGCTTACTCTTTCCCATTTGTAGCCGGTCTTCATCATTTTTTTTATTATTTGCCTCTCCCTCAAAACCTAGCTCTTGTCCATAAAATTTGTTTGGCAGGTTCAAGTCACACTCAGAGAAAGATTTCATGGAGGTTTCGGAGATGCAACCCAGGTCGATGGAAAAATCGCCTCCATTGTTTTCTAAACCAAAAATTTGGAGAGCCATTTTTTCTCAGTCCGTGAAGGTATTTCGGTGATCTCTTTGTCGATTTGGCTTGTCAAAACTTGCTTGGAAACACCAGATCCGACCCAATCTATTTTTGGTGTTCCGTCACTCGCTTGAGGTCACATTTTCTTGCCTTTTTCTGGCTGGTCAGATTTCCTTTCTCTGGCATTGAGCTACACTTCAGATATTCAACCAAATAACCCACTCGTCTCCTCTTGGTTCTTCTAGACACCAAATCGCAAGGTTTCTCTTTCTAGTTCGTGAAGGATGACTAGATCATCTCTTTTTTTTCTTTTTTTCCAGAGGTTGATATTAGGTTAGGATTTTAGATTTACTGATGAAATCACTGGTTAAATTTGTGCAAAATTTTCTTTTAGTTTTCTCTCTTAGATCTGGTCCGAGTAGAGTTTATTTACAACACGGGTATAAATCTCGTGTTATTTGTGTAGACTGGTAAGAAGATCAAACCCCACCCCCCCAAAATAAATAAATAAATTAGTCTATGCATAGGCTACATTATCAGCTAATACATCAACATTGACACCATCAAAATTTTGGGGGAAGCATTCCATCATTCACTGGATCGACTAGGATGCATTTGGTCTGTGTAGCAGCAGAGTTATCTCCATTTATGGGTTAGACTTCATCACAAATTTCATTTGTTTCAAGGTTCTATCTTTGTACCCTATAATCTTCAGTCAAACATTTTCCTCATCACACAGTAGTCTAGAGACTACTTATCACAGATAAAGGTGGGGGATGGAACTTCAAACATATTTATACAAGATCACTAAAAACCAATTTGTCCACTTTTCCAAAAGTCAATATCAAATTAGAGAGGTCGCCCCTCCCTATTTGTCTTTTACAACTTAAAATTACAAATACATCCTTATGCCTTCTTGAAAAAGCTTTCACCTCGCAAGGAAAAGACATAAATTCTCCCTCCAAGGGTCCACAATTCACAAGTAGTATTCCAAGTAAACCATGTCTAATAAAAGAAACACCCAAACATGTGCATCAAATCCCCCATTTTCAAAATAAACAAATTCTCAAAGACCTTATACAACTTTCCAAATTTAAGTATGGGAGGGTTGTCATGGTGACCTATTGGGTAGATCATTTCCTAAGTCAAGGAGTATTTCCCAAGAGGACCCTCTCTAATTCATGTAAAGAGTATGAGGTGGATGGGGGTGTGACTTCTGGGCATGGGGTTTCTTGACATACAAGGGCTCGTATTGTCTCATTTATGGGTGCCTCTATAGGGGGTGTGCTTGTTCTTGAGTTACCAACTATATAGGTGCTATTTTTCCTAGACCAATTTTTAGCCATCTTTCCAATCCCTGCTTTCATTTATTTGTAATTTTCTAGTCCCCTTTATAAGGTTTTCAAGCTTTAGCATTTGCAATTTGGGACCGGGGCGAGCACTAAGTAGGTAGAGCTCAAGTTGGACCGGCTTTTGATGGTCCTCATTTGTCGTGTTCACTTTATTTTCAGCATTAGTTTCTTATTCTTTTATAGCAGTTGCAATCTACCGCCGAGCCTTTATCCCCTTCTTCCCATGAAATGAGGTACATGCCCTTCTTGGGTCAATATGCTCGAAAAATCAAAAGATGAGAAAACCAAAGGGAAGAAGTATGGAAAGTGACAAGTATGTATGAGAGTGGTACAATGACCTTTCGAGGAAACCACCTAATAGAAACCCCTTTCATGAGGGTGACCACTTACGAGGACACCATGTCAACCACCAAGGTAAAATGAGGAAAAATGAATAATTTCCAAGCAAACGTTTTCAAAATCAAGAAAGGACCATTTGAAACATTTTCAAATGCTTCATTTATTAGAATGAGACTTACCACAACACCGGGCTTGTTACCTCATGGAGAAATACCTGTTGTCCTTTGTGAGCCAAGCTAGTGTGGTGGATATCGCCGTCATCGATCAAATGGTGATGTGTGGTAATCTTCTTGCTCATTTTCCTCTCGGTACTCCATGTATGCATCCTAAGGGCATCGAGACATCATCTCCTTAGTTACCCCTAGGAATGGGGGCAACATGGCCTTTGCTAAAAAACAATGTTTTCAACCCATCAAGTGCCTTAGATCGAACAATGGTGGTGAGTATGTGAATCGAAATTTTGAAGAATACATTGTTCGATCTAGTATCGACTGGAAGCGGTCGATCCCTCATACTCCTCAAAAGAACTATGTAAGTTGCATAATACAAGAATAGGATATTGGTTGAAATGGATAGATGTATTTTGTAGGCCAAAGAATTGCCTCCTTGCTTTTGTGTTGAAGCTATTTATTGTGCAAACTATCTTCTGAATTGTATTTCGACTTAATCTATCAATTTCGTGACTCCAGTCAAACGATGGTGTGGAAGAAATCCCTTTGTCAACCAACTCCATGTGTTTGGATGTGTTGCTTGGGATCATATTCTAAATGATAACATAAATAAACTTTATGCAGGGAGTCATGCTTGCATCATGATGGTATACTCTAAAGAGTCTAAATCCTATTGCCTATTTGACCTTGTCAAATGATAGATCATTATCATAATAAATGTGTGGTTTGATTAGAAGTATTCATGCATCAAGTTGTTGAATGCTTTCTCTGGTTTACTATAGGATGGTCCCTTTGATGTTGTTCCCAATAGTGGTTCTCCTGTTTTGTTTTCATTTCTTTGAATGGACAATTGAAATCTATTCATGTTTTGATTGGACCATCGACCTCGATTCTCGAGTTGACTGGTCAGTGGATTTTTGTTTCAACTAGTCCCCCGTATTCTTCAATTGAAACTATTCCATCTTCTAACCGAACTTATGTAGTGGATATTGGTTCCCCCTTTTATTTCCTACCTAGATGGACTACTAATACAATTGAAGCTGTCAATTATGATGTTGATGATATTTCTTCAGGTTGACAAACTCACAGTTAGAAGTAGCATGCCAAATTTTTTTTGATGACTCATGTTCTTGAAACTTGTGATCCTTTTACCTACTCAGATTCACAAGGATAACCTAAATGGGAGTAGGCTATGTAGACTGATATGGATTCTCGTTCGAAGAATCATACTTAGGATTTAGTTCCTCAACCTCAAGGGAAGAACTTTGTGAAGTGTCATTGAGTCTACAAAACCAAATTTACCTCTAATGGTGTAGTTGAGTGTCATAAATATCACTTGGCTGTGAAAGGATTTTCTCAACTAGAAGGCATCGACTACACTGAGACCTTTGTCTTTGTTGCAAAGATGAATTATGTTCAACTAATCCTTTCCCTTGCTGCTAATTTTGGATGGCAGATCCACCAAATGAATGTGAAAATTTCCTTCCTTAATGGTAACTTATCTGAAGAAAGTTTCATGTAACAACCTCCTAGTTTTGTGACATATTCTAATCTTCTTTGACGACTTCAGAAGTCTCTTTATGGTTTGAAGCAATCTCCCCAAGCTTGGTATGCTAAGATCAATCATTTATTTCTTTTTCCTGGTTTCAAACATCGTGAATCTAATCACAGTTTATATGCACTCCATACTCGTGGAAATACCTTGATTATTTTTGTATATGTTGATGACCTTGTCATAACTGACAATAACATTGATTTTATTCTTAGATTGAAGAAACAAATTGCTGAATCCTTTGATATGATAGATCTTGTTATTTTGCGTTATTTTTTTGGGTCTTCAAGTATTACCACTATTAATGCTTTATTCATTTCTCAATATGAATATGTAATGGATCTTTTAACACGTTTTAAGATGGTATATTGTAAGCCATGTGCTACTCCTTTTCAGTCTGGAGTTATAATGAGTAAAACTTGTCAGTCTCCTAAATTCGATGCTACTTTCTATCGACAACCTTATTTATCACACACACAATCGACCTGACATTTATTATTTTATTAGCGTGGTTTCTCGGTTTATGTAGGACCCCGGAGAAAGCCACTAGAAAGTTGTCAAAAGAATTGTTCGTTATCTCAAGGGTAATACTCATCTTGGTATCAATTATTGTTGAATTTCATATTCGCTAGTCGACTTCACTAAGTTCGACTGGGAAGGTGAAAACGATGATTGGAAGTCCACCTCTAGCTATGTGTTTCGCTTAAGCACTGGACCACTAGTTTGGTCATGCAAGAAACAAAAGATAGTCTCTTTGTTGACTATAGAAGTAGAGTATTGTGGCGTCATTCAAGTAGGAACATAGGTAATATGGATTCACCAACTTTTTGGTGAACATGGGTTTCATGTACAGACCTTGACATAACTATATTATGACAATCAGAGTGTCACTCGAGTTGCTGACAATCTTGTTGCACACTATAAAATGAAGCATGTAGAGCTCCATGCTCACTATTTGAGACAATTAGTTCAAGAGAAAGTTGTCACTCTTGTCTACTATAGAACATATCATCAAATTGATAATATCTTTACCAAACCCTTTCCTGGAGCCAATTTTATAAAGCTTCGTACTATTCATGGGGTTCATGAAGCTACAACTATGGGGGGGTCTTTTGCTGACTTAATTTCACCTATTGAATCTCCAGATCCGTGTGTTGATGGGGGGGTGTTGGAACCTCAGGTTATGATGATTCATCACACTTCTCCTAGAATCAGTTGGTTGTACAGTCGACCAACAACTGGAAACAATCAGTTGGGTGATCAACCGAAAGTTGACATCAGTCAGTCGAGTAGTCGACTAGATATCGGTTGGACAATCACTAGCAATTGTATACAGTCAATTGATGGCTCTACCAACCGAGCAATCAACTATGAGTTGGATGCATGGATGGCCAGGTTGAGTTATTTTGATGAGCCAACTAGACAATGCAGATTTGATGGAGTCAACTCTAACAATCGACAGTTGTATGTGGACAAGATCTTGCAGATTTCTAGGGAGTTGGTTAGATCTTGAGTTTATAAATAAAGGACCCGATGGGTCATTATTATAAGTTAAAGTATGTTGAAAATGTTCAATATGCATTGTGATGTTCTGATCACAATGCGTTTTTATTAAGTGTTGTAACGATGTGATATTTTGTGAATTTATTCCTCTTCAATTATTCTGCAGATTTTGTTATTTGTTTCGTACTAGGTTACACCCAATCCCCAACAATTTGCTTCATAAACAATGTCGAAATCTTTAGGAAATCAATATTCATTTTCTAAAGTATTTTTCAGCCCTCATACACATTTTATTATGGTTGTAGAAGCCTATTAGTAATCTTATTTTAATTTCTGTATTCAAGTAATGCCACCCAACCTTACTTGTACATTATCCAGTTCACTTTCTAGGCTAGTTTGGACTCATTTTTAATATTATTTTAGTACAAATAAATTTCTATTTGTATCTATTATTTACGGTTAAAATTTCTATCCATATTAAAAGACACATCCTTAGATATTATAGACTAATTTGATTCATTTTCATCACATAAACAAATCATTAGATAAGTTTTCATAAAACCCGATGAACCCCAAGAGCTAATCTAATTCAATTTTCCAAGTCTTTAATGGTGTCAACATCTTTTTTTTCACTCTTGTTAGTTTATTAGTATAAAAATCAATAATATTTTAATCCACATCCATTGCACACATTCACCACTTCTTATCTTTTTCAATGCTTTAGTAAGCCGAGGGAGGACAATTCCTGAGTTGGGTGGTCCTAAGAGGGCTATCACGCAAGTCCCTTACCTTTCCTTCTTCCCCTTTTCACCACCTTGGGCATAAGATTGTCCAAGTTGTAGGTAGTCTCTACCTTGTGGAAAGCTACCAAATATGGTTGTAATTGGCTCGGTCATTGGATAGGTAGAATCGACCTCAATGAATGGATTTTTCTTATAATAGGTGCATGCATATTTCCATCAATATTATTTTGTTTCCAGTTTTGTCACCTTCAATTCATTGTTCCAAATTTAATTTTTTTTAGATCAATTCAGTTTCTATTTTAGTTTGTCTTTTAGCTCATTTTATTTAGATCACTTGCATGAGGATCTAAGTGAGGGAACAGATCCCAAGGAGAGGTGTGCATGCATACAAACCACAACCATCCTCCATTTGAGGTGCACTAACTCACACTATTATTGATGCATGAGGGAAAACTGGTTATGTTGATTAGGGTTAGGATATAACTCTCTTAGTTGGGGATACTTATAGCATGTGTTCAAATACATTGTATCTTCCCTTATCTCTTATTCTATAAAAGAGATGAAGCGCACACCACTAAGATAGTGAGCAAGTTAGAGATTTGTGTTTTTCGTTTGCGAGTTTATTTTTTATAGTTAATAGAATACAAATTTTGTTTTGAGAGTTCAAACCTACATGTTTGTTGTTCATATTATTGGAAATATGTTTTTGTATGTTAACATACTTTATAGTTGTTGTTTGGTTGGTGTTTTTAGTCTCAATCTATCCAAATTTTAGGTTAAATTATTTTTGCATAATTTGCTTACCATGGTTTGATTTTTGAAACAATATTAAAACATGTTTGTTGAAACCTTCTAGGAATTTGTGCATGGACAGTAAGGTTTCTATCTATGATAATGATTTTTTGGAAGGTTTCAAGGGTGGGATGCTCGAGATCTTTGATTGAGAAAAATATTGTTAACTTGTGATAGCTTGTTTTAGGCTATTGATTTGTTTTGTCTAAAAAAATTTTCTAGGATAAACAATATGACTACATTCAATATCAAAGATGAAGACATATTGGAATGCACTTCCAATTTCATTCCACGGAAGTGTTAGGTATAGATGCTGATGGAGGAGCATGATCTTTAGGATTTCATGGAGACTAAGGTTTTAGAGCCTACTGATCCAATGCAATTAGTAGAACATGAGAAAAATATGGCCAATACAAAGAAAGTCATCCTTAACTCCATCAAGGATCACTTGATCCCTCACATCATCAAGAATACCACATGTGAGGAGATGCTTGATGCTCTAGTCACTCTATATCAAAGTGAGAACATCAATCAAAA
>ML803514.1:144663-156655 GCA_009831015.1 Picea engelmannii
TAGCATGTGTTCAAATACATTGTATCTTCCCTTATCTCTTATTCTATAAAAGAGATGAAGCGCACACCACTAAGATAGTGAGCAAGTTAGAGATTTGTGTTTTTCGTTTGCGAGTTTATTTTTTATAGTTAATAGAATACAAATTTTGTTTTGAGAGTTCAAACCTACATGTTTGTTGTTCATATTATTGGAAATATGTTTTTGTATGTTAACATACTTTATAGTTGTTGTTTGGTTGGTGTTTTTAGTCTCAATCTATCCAAATTTTAGGTTAAATTATTTTTGCATAATTTGCTTACCATGGTTTGATTTTTGAAACAATATTAAAACATGTTTGTTGAAACCTTCTAGGAATTTGTGCATGGACAGTAAGGTTTCTATCTATGATAATGATTTTTTGGAAGGTTTCAAGGGTGGGATGCTCGAGATCTTTGATTGAGAAAAATATTGTTAACTTGTGATAGCTTGTTTTAGGCTATTGATTTGTTTTGTCTAAAAAAATTTTCTAGGATAAACAATATGACTACATTCAATATCAAAGATGAAGACATATTGGAATGCACTTCCAATTTCATTCCACGGAAGTGTTAGGTATAGATGCTGATGGAGGAGCATGATCTTTAGGATTTCATGGAGACTAAGGTTTTAGAGCCTACTGATCCAATGCAATTAGTAGAACATGAGAAAAATATGGCCAATACAAAGAAAGTCATCCTTAACTCCATCAAGGATCACTTGATCCCTCACATCATCAAGAATACCACATGTGAGGAGATGCTTGATGCTCTAGTCACTCTATATCAAAGTGAGAACATCAATCAAAATATTTTTTTTTGAGGAATAAGCTTAGAGCCACACAAATGAGCAAGATAGATACCCTTTATATCCCTGCATGCTACATGTGTTCTCTTTCTCTCCCAACACATTTTTAAATACCCCAAACTCAAATATGGCTCCATGGCTAACTTCTACAGTCCATGATCTTTCGATAAACTACTCCTGGGCCACAAACTGACTCCTGAGCTAGGAGTTATGCCCTCTAAAAGAAATTTGGTATTAAATTTTACCCTTGACTATTCTGGTTGTAACTCCCCGATACAAGTTCCGTTTGGCGAACAATTTAGCTTGCGAGAAATATCTCTTCGAGCTTTATCATTTTAGAAGCAAACTTTTTTTATAAATTTGATTTTCTAAAAACGTTGTTTAGGCCCTCAAAAATTCCGTGCAAGATGAAGACCTTCGAAAACTAGAATTTTCATAGAAAAATTCACTAAATTAATGTTGTAGCAGTCTTTAGATCTAGACTGTTGCTCTCAAAATCATAATTAATTCCAATCATTGATCTTCTAGCCTTTTTCAAGCTGTAGTTAGACCTCTGCAGGCTTTTCAGAACTTTTCTTCGGAGCCTCCTCATCGGAAAGCTTCAATCTCTGGCTACGTGAATTCCTAAAACTCGTAGTTTGAACACTGTCAGAATCCATTTGAAACTAGAAGTCTGAAACACTGTCAAATTCCCTCCAAAATATTAGTCCGAAACACTATCAGATTCCCTATCGAAAACATTCCTTGAGACCTATGAAAACTCTTCTTCGAAATAACATCTCCGATAACCTCCTTTTGCAGACTTGTACATGACCGCTATGTGGCATTTTCTGATTATCCCACTCTTGATGACGTGTCCTTTGACATGGCATGCTGATGTGGAATTATCCTCCACCCTCGCCCCTTCCAAGGAAACCTACTCATTTCATAGATCAGACAGTTAGACAGAGTGTAGATCAACGACCATGATCATCTCAGGCCTCTAAAACTACGCACTGGTTACCTCAGTCATATTGAATCCCTTGGAAATTGAAATTACCTTTCCCCGAGCCTTCTGAACAAGTCTTTCGAATTCTACTATTTTTAGAAATACAAGGACTATGAGAACTTTCGATCAATAGCCAGGATCATTTCAGGTTTATGCCATCAGACTCCCTTCTTCAGAATCAACCTTATGCTCAAATTCAAACCTTCTGTAACCATCCTTCTGAGAAGTCTATGACTGAGAATGAATCTCACTGATCTGACGACTCTTGTTATTTTGGGCTTGTGTCTTTGGGCTCCTCCCTTAGGACTCAACCCCACACCTGACTCTAAAGTCTTTCCGAAACCTTCTTCCTGAATGAACCCTTTGCAACTGAATCTCGAACGTTGATTCTCCAGGTCGAATTAATCCAGGTCGTTGATTTATAAACTTCAGAACCATCATGAAACTTACATGATTTTGACCCTCTATGCCAAAATCAACTCTAAAACGTGCAACTCGACGCCATGAATTATCTTCTTTGACCATGTTATCCCCAATTTCTAGGTATAACTAAGGAGATGATGTCTCAAGGCCCTCGGGTTGCAGACATAGAATACTAAAAGATAGATGAATGACAATGTCCACATGCACATACAAATACCCACTTCACCACCACGCATCCTTAGTTTTTCATGATGACATTCACCACATCAGCTTGCGTCTGGAAGACAATGTGTGTTTCTCCATGAGGTACAAGTCAATTATTGTGGTAAGTGTCACTTTAATACTTGAGGCATTTGCGTATGTTGCATTTAAAGCTGTTTTTTATTATAGAATGTCTACTTGGAAATTATGCTCTTTGCCTTGTTTCACCTTGGTGGTTGACATTGTGCCCTAGTAAGTGGTCACCCTTGGGGATGGGTTTTCTACTGGGAGGTCCCCTTGTTGAGTCATCATTCCATTCCTGATCATACTTATCATTTTTCACTCTTCATCATTTTCACCTCCTTATCTTTTGGTATTTTCAGGTGTACTTACCCAAGAAGGGATTGTACCTCATTTCATGGGAAGAAGGGGTTGAAGGCCCAGAAGGAATGTAGCTGGAAAAAGATAAAATCCAAAACTATAACCTTCCATATTCTCGCCTAAAGAGGTCTTGAGAACAATGAAACGTTTCTCTTAAAAAATCAATACCTGCAAGAAACAAATTCATATCATATAGATGTCCCACTTGTTGAGGTATCTACACAAGTGTGTTACAACCTTTGCTTTACCCCTATGGAACTCTGTGTATCTCTCCCTTCAAGTGGCATTGTGGTACTGCCTCCCAAGTCTTGTATTACCCTTTTGGAGTACCCAATTGTTTTGGACTTTAATTAATTAATGGAAAATAAATGGGCTTGGAAAAATGATGCATTGAAAATGAAGGTGCAACACACCTTCTACAAAGGTACCCATAAATAAGACAATACTAACCCTTGTATGTCATGAACCCCATGCCCAAAAGTCTTAACCCCATCCACTTCATCTTCTCCACATGACTTTGAGAGGGTTCCACCTAGGAAACACTCCTTGACTTAAGGAATGACTTACCCAATAGGTCACCTTGTCAACCCTCCCATACCTAAACTTGGAAAATTGCATAGGGTCTTTGAGCACTTGTTTAATTTGATGAAGTAGTTTTAATGCACATGTTTAGGTGGCTCTTGTATTAAATGTGATTTTACTTACCATGATACATGTGACTTGAGAACCTTGGAGGGCGTACTCATCTGTCTTTGAAAGACCTTGTCTGATGGACATTTTGAAGGAACAAGCTCATTTTGGGACTTCATGGGGCAAGAAGCCCACAGGTTGGATGCCATGATCCATACTTTGGGGGAAAGACATAGGTTGGACGTTTCCTTTGGAGGAAAGAGAGAATACCGTTGAGTTGACACCTAGCCCTATCTAGCCTAATGACTTTCCTTTGGAGGCCTTACACCACACTTCTTGGGCTTGATGCCTTGACTAGGGCTAGGGTTTGTAGTGGTGATGACAATTTGATGGAAACTTGGCACCTTGAGATGAGGAAGACCCCTTGCACCATGGAGAAGACACCAACGCTTGAAGGAAAGGCCTTAGGAGGCTCAATGACTTCCTCCTTATGCTCAACGACTTGCCAATTAATCCTAGACACTAGTCTAGAAGAGCTTGACGTCACCTTTAGGGTTTCTTTTGTGAAAAATTCAAATTAATTTTGTAAAGGGGAAAAACAAGGGAGGTTGACCTCCCTATTTTGTGGTTTACCCTAATATTTTGTGGAAAAACTTTATTATTGAGGTCTTGAATAAATAAAGACCAAAATAATTTTATTGAGAAGACTAGTTGGCTGAAATTTGTTGAGATTTGGGTACCTTGGAAATTGGTCCCCTTGAGTTATTGAGTGTCTAACTCAAATGGGGAAATATTTGACCCTAACCACTTTACTTTATGTTATAAAGTCAAAGTGACTTTATTTCTGACTTAGGATACTTAAGTCATTTTCGAGATTTAATCTCCACCATTGATTGGAGGTTTGACCTAAGATGTAATATTCACGATTGGTTTCCTAGGTTAGCCGAAGGATGAGGCTAAAGGAGGAAAAACAAGAAAAAGAGGAATTCATTGTTCACTTGAGAGAGTTGAGTGAAGGAGAGGAGAAGAGAGAATGCTTGTTGAGGAAGAAGGGAACACTCTTGAGAGGAGAGGGGCGCATGAGAACTTGAGGGTGCACTTGTGAGAGGAAAGGGAGCAAGGAAGCTTAATGTGCACACTTTTGAGAGGAAAGGTTGAAAATATTGAAGAAGGGGAACACCAAGGCAAAGGGCGCACCATCTTGGAGTGTGGGTGCACTTGTGGGAGGAAAGGGCACACTAGATCTTGAGGGGTGCATTATTGGTGTAGGGGTGCACCATAGAAGGAAAGAAAAAAAGAAAGGCAAGGAGGGCGCAAGGGCTAAGGCAAAGAGGGGGCTCACCAAAGAAAGGGGCACACAAGCCAAGGAAAAGGGGGCACATCTAAAGTCTAGCAGGCACAACAAGGAAAGGGGAGCAAAACCCAAGGAGGGACCAAGTCCCAAGGAGCATGTAAATCTAAGCTTGAGAGGAGCTATCTTTTGTATCAGGTTCCTTTGTGTATTTTCCTTGTTTTTCATTTGCTTAAAATCTCCATAGTAAAATTTCTCTTCCAACTGGTTTTCCCCATGGTGGTTTTTCCAGGCTCATGTTGACCAAAAATATATGTGTAAATATCTTGTGGTTTGCATTCTTTTATTTCAGCAAGTAGGTGTAAATATCCTAGAGGAGTATTTTATGTTTTAATGCAAGTGTAAGAGATTACTTGGACAACAAAACTATCCTAATTAAACCCTTCACAAAGAGGCATCAAAAGAGCATAAAATCACAAGCTTAAGGGAAGATTCGGTGGGCATAAATTTCAGACTTGGTGGCTGTCCAAAAACAGTCTTAAAATAGATTTGAAAACCCTTGAAAACAAGTGCCCAACAAGAGGTCAAAGACATACATGTTGGGAAGCCTTAGGAACCTCAAAATTCTTCAAAATTTGCGCACTACTTTGGCATTTTGGACCATCTCTATATTTTTCAACATTTTTGGATACTTGTTATGGTATATTGTGGAGCTAAGGAGGTGCACACTTCTTGGAGGCTTGTTTCATTGCATGTTGATGGAATTGTATTGGTAAACTAGGGTTTGGTCTTGCTATCTTATGAAATTGGTAAGGAAATTTCTTCACTTTGTTGGTATTTTAATCTTGTTTCATGCTACACTTGTCTAAAACCATTGAAGGAGTATAAGAGTATACACCCTCCACCAAAGTCCATTTTATTTTCAATTTGATAAGTCATTTTTACAAGGTTGCTAGGAGGAGTAAAATGGATTACACCCTCCTAGAATTACCTTTGTTGGTTTTTCATGCTCTAGGGAGTAAAAGGGCTTACACGCCTAGAGATATCGTGGATCTAACTCTTATAACCAAGAATCCATTTACCCAACAAATTCAAAGCACTAGTCTGAAAATTGCATTGGAGAAAAAAAATAGTTGCATTGGGTAATGTGTTTTGTTGAGATATTTCAATTGTCTAAAGTGGAATAAAATTTACATGCTTTAGGCTTGCTTGAGCCACTAGGGCATATAGCTTAGACAAGTACATCTTATTGTTGTTATACCTTTATTCTACATCCATTAGGGCTGCAACAAAACACATTCAATCTCTTACTATAACTTGCTTTTCAATCGCTGAAATTACTTGTAAACTTGTACTCTTATTCTATTACTTATTGTCTATGTTTTTGTCGGTTTACTTGTCAATTCTTGACGCAGACCCCCTACCTTTGCCTCGGCAGGATCCGCTGACCTCTCGGTCAAGGATCATTCAAATTCCTTTGAGCCGAAATGGTTCGTTGATTCCCTACTGGAACCTTCAACACTTATAATCACAGGTCCTGTTATGAAACTCTGCCTGCGCGACTAAGCGCCAGGCGCAAGCTCCTTCTCTCACGCGACCACGGGTAGTGACCGTGCGCCTATGCAAAACGTGTTTCAGGACTGCGCATGTCAGGGCTTCGACATATGAGCCACCCCTGATTCTCCGATTCCCAAAACTCATAAAATGGCTTAACGACCGTTAGCTCCCTCCGCTCATGTGACCATTCCCATGACCACAATCTTAACCTAAACGGTGCATCACATTTCGCAAATTCGGGATTTCCACATGTGAGTCGCTCCTGACTCCTTTCTTCCCGAACTGTCGATCCCCGATGTTTCGATCAACGATATTTTCTCTCGGTGCTAGCTCTTCTCGCTAGGCCCCTCTAACTATGCCGATGGAAAAACCAAGTGCCAACTGAAAAGATGTTTCGGGATTTTGCGTATCGGGAATCCCTGATATGGTTCAGCTCCGTTCTCCTGATATCTGAAAACCAGATGCCATATCAACGGTCCACATACTCTTGCGATCCAACGGTCTGATCCGTTTCTTCTTGTATCGGGACTTCATGTTTCGTGAAGTCGAAAGACTCCCCACCTCTGATCTTTCGATACCCGATTTCCCGAGCTTCCGGATCTGCTGCCACCTGTCTGCTTGGACGATGGACGGTTTTGATGGTTTCGGAACTTCAGGACTCTGACAGGTTCACTCTCTTGCATACACAAGGGTTAAGCCTCGTGTGTCTTCCTCCGGATCCAACGACTGTTGGACCTCTGCGCTCAGATTTGACGACTTAGATCTGATTTTCTCTTGTGCACATTCTTTCTATATGGATGTGGGTTCCAAGAGTCTAGATCTCTTCTCTACAGCTTATCCAATGGCTGCAAATGCTCCTCCTCCCAAGCTTTGGATTTCTTCCCTAGCTTGGAAGATTTCAAACGTTCGAAGGTCTCGACCTTCGATCCTTCTGCGAACCTTGGTGACTTTGGGTCTCACTGTGCTCTACCTCCTGAGCTTTGTCAATGAAACATGACTTCAGCCCTGCGCATACTTGCGCTCTATGTCCTTAGAAGAATTCTGGTGCACTCCTGGCACACTTCGGCACTCGACCTCCTGAGCTTTGGAACTTGAAACAAGTTCTCTCAGACCTCAAAGGTCTTCGTCCCTTTCGTTCCTCAAAGGGATGTCTATGCCTTCTTGGCAGCTTCTGCTCAAGCACACCTTGCTGAGCCTACACAGTGTTCAACAAATCTGTGAGTGTCTCCTCTTGGACACTTCTCTTCTCTTTGAACTCGAAGTAGAGTTCTCATGGTGTGCTCTGGCACTCACTCAATGCCCACCTGGTAGAGCTCTACAAAACCTTCAATAGTTCTTCTTTCTTTCTGTGCCTTCCTCTGCACAGTCCTACCTCCAAAGTATTCAATAACCTTGATGCTTCTCCGTTGAGCTAATGACTTCTCTGGTGCGCCCTCCTGGCACGTTCTTTCCTGAATTCAACACAGAACTCATATGTGCACTCTTGCACTGGCTTACAGAGTACTCAATACTCTGTCATGCAACCCCTTGCATTAAGCCACAAAGAACCCAGACTGAAATCAGAAAGCCAACAGATAGAGAATTCTATCCCTGCAGATGGAATCTGACATACATCTACAACATATGCATATAAACACATAAAAGACATTCATTCACAAGCACATAAACACATAAAGATTCTCATGCAGGAAAAACTGCTCTTTTGTATTAATCTCAAAATTTCTGTTTACAATGTGTTCGAGCTCGAATTGCAATAGATTCTCATCTCTCTCTTCTCTTCTCTATCTCATCTAACCTCTCTTCCTTTTCAATATAAGATACAAAGATCTCTTTTTACAAAAGAGGGGCTCCTCGAGCCTTTCCCTCCATCTACCTACTCTCATTAATTACAATGAATTACAATCAATGGTTGTCTAGTCCGGATCGGATCTAGATCTCCTCAGCTTGTCAACCATTAAGGAGACATTATATACTACATGCACAAAGGCATCTGCGTAGCTCTTCGGCCTTACAACAATTATTACATTTTCGAATTTGAAAATGAGAGGGCTGACGCCTCTCTTCTCCATTGAATGCGCGCTGAATGTGTTGGCTAGCTGGCGCGTTGTTGATGTTAAGAGATGCTCCTGCATCACACTCCACTGCTGTGAAAAATTCATGAGCTCCTGATCATGAGCTTCCTAGCTCTGTTGAAATCCACCTGGATCCAAAACTCTCTTTTGGAGTTGTCTACCTGCTCCATTGTTTTGTTGTTGTTGTTGTTGCATCTTCCTTGATGCTATGGCAGGCTCCCCTCTATTCAGATTCTCCTTGCTGGTAGTATCATGTGCTGACCCCAGCATCGGCCTTCTTATCCCCTCAATTACCTCTTCTAGCTGCTCCAATGGCTGGTTCTCTTTATGTTGTCTATTCTGCTGCAACTCCTCTTTATCAATGGGTGGATCATCTTGATCCCCCTTACTATTTTCTCCATCTCTTGTGGCTTTATCTTGCCACTCTACTGCAAACTCCAGCTCTGTAGTCTTGTCACTGAGTTGCTGCTCAACTTCTCCTTCTGATAGCTTGACTGCCATCTCTCCTGCTGGCATATTTCTAGCTTCTTCTAGCTTCTCCTTGGGCCGGTATGCTCCATTTGTCTCCAACTTGGTCTGTTGGATGTGTTATCTTTTCACTATCATCCTTCTCTCTAGGGCTTCCAGATCCTCACATAGTTCAACAAAGTCCATGATGTTTGCTTCCTCTTCTTCTATAGGCTCCAGTACTGCAGTTGTTCCCTGTTCAGCTTCCTGGCTGAAAATTTCGAGCAATTCTGCTGAATGCTCTTCTCCTTCTACTGGGGAAAACATCAGTGTCTGCTCCATGTTATCCTCTCCTTCCTTTATAACATTCACTGCTGGCTGTCCTTATTTTGTTGTTGCATCTGCAACACATGTGCTGGCCTCAACTGGGCTATGTGGCAGGAATACCTCAATTCCTCCAATGATCATAATGTATTTTTGATTCTCCTCTGTCAGCATTCCTTGCTGATTCAAACTCACCTTTGAGTTCATGAGACTATCAAACAGTCTCATCTCCTCTCCCTTGCCCACCTGGCAATCTGGGATTTATGCCCTGCCCTCTTGGCAGTTTATGAGATCCTCCAATGACCCCATCTCATTTCCCACCTGGAAATCTGAACTTTCTTCACTGCCCACCTAGAAGTCTTTGAGATCAACCATTGATCTCTTCTCATTTCCCTCTAGGCAACCTGAAAATTCCTCACTGCTCACTTGGTAGTTTCTGAGACCTGTTTCTGATCTCTTCTCCTCATCATCATGGAGACTCTTCCCAGTTTCTGGCTCACAGATATGAACCCTCTCCTCTTCACCTCTGAGGATTTCGACATACCTCATCCACCTCTTTAACAACTGTTGTTGTCCTCTAGCCAAAAATATCTTGACTGGCCACATCGCCTTCTTCTTCATGGGCCATTCATACACCCAATGCGCTTTTTCATTTTGCTGCATCTTAAATGCAAGCTTCTCCATTCGTGCCCTTACCTCGCTGAGCTCTTTGTCTATCTTAGCCTTACTTTTCTGCTGGAGGTCTTCTTTTGGACCACGTTCATGGCCTTCAGTAGCCATCTTTTTCCTCTCTGGTTTTTGCCCACCTGGCTGTCAAATGTCCGTTGCCTACATGCAAACATATTTCCACAAAGCATCAACGCCTTGTCTTCCTCTTCTCTTCTGCCTGAAATATACAGACGAAAATTATCGCTCTGATACCACTTGATGGTGTGTATCAGAGTATATCCTTTCTCTGCTCTTTGCTACAGAGATAAACAATCTGTGCTCTGATACCACTTGATAGCACTTGACGCAGACCCCCTACCTCTTCCTCGGCAGGATTCGCTAACCTCCCGGTCAAGGATCGTTCAAATTTCTTTGAGCCGAAATGGCTCGTTGATTCCCTAATGGAATCTTCTTCACTTATAACCACGTGTCCTATTATGAAACTCTACTTGCGTGACTAAGCACTAGGCACAAGACCCTTCTCTCACGCGACCATGGGCAGTGACCGCGCGCCTACGCAAAAGGTGTTTCGGGACTGTGCATGTTGGGACTTTGATGTATGAGCCACACCTGAATCTCCAGTTCCCGAAACTATGAAAAGGGCTTAACGTCCCTTAGCTCCCTCCGCTCATGTGACCATTCTCATGACCACAGGCTTAACCTAAACGGTGCGTCACATTTAGCAACTTCAGGATTTTTGCATGCAAGTCGCTTCTGACTCCTTTCTTCCCGAACTCCCGATCCCCGATGTTTCAATCAATGATATTTTCTCTCGACACTAGCTCTTCTCGCTAGGCCCCTCTAACTACAACGATGGAAAAACAAAGTGCCAACTCAAAAGGTGTTTCGGGATTTTGCGTATCGGGAATCCCTGATACAGTTCACCTCCGTTCTCCTGATCTCCGAAAAACCGATGCCAGATCAACGGTCCACATGCTCCTGCGATCCAACGGTCCGATATGTTCCTTCTTGTATCAGGACTTTGCATTTCGTGAAGTCGAAAGACTCCCCACCTCTAATCTTTTGATACCTGATTTCTCAAGCTTCCAGATCTGCTGCCACCTGTCTGCTTGGATGATGGACGGTTCTGATGGTTTCAGAACTTTGAGACTTTGATGGGTCCACTCTCCTGCATACACAAGGGTTAAGCCTCGTGCGTCTTCCTCCGGATCCAACGACTGTTGGTCCTCTGCACTCAGATCTGACGACTTAGATCTGATCTCCTCCTGTGCATGTTCTTCTTGTCTCGACGTGGGTTCCAACGGTCCCGATCTCTCCTCTGCATCTTATCCGATGGATGCAAACGCTCCTCCTCCCGATCTTTGGATTTCTTCCCTGGCTTGGAATATTTCAAACATTTAAAGGTGTCGGCCTTCGATCCTTCTCCGAACCCTGGTGACTTTGGGTCTCGCTACGCTCTACCTCCTAATCTTTGTCAATGAAACATGACTTCAACCCTGCGTATACTTGTTCTCTACATCCTTAGAAGAATTCTGGTGCACTCCTGGCACACTTCGGTCCTCGACCTCCTAAGCTTTGGAACTTGAAACAAGTTCTCTCAGACCTCAAAGGTCTTCGTCCCTTTCATTCCTCAAAGGGATGTCTATGCCTTCTTGGCAACTTCTGCTCAAGCACACCTTGCTGAGCCTACAGAATGTTCAACAACTATGTGAGTGTCTCCTCTTGGACACTTTTCTTCTCTCTAAACTCGAAATAGAGTTCTCCTAGTGCACTCTGACACTCACTCAATGCCCACCTGGCAGAGCTCTACATAACCTTCAATAGTTATTCTTTCTTTTTGTGCCTTCCTCTGCACAGTCCTACCTCCAAAGTATTTAGTAACCTTGAGGTTTCTCCCTTGAGCTAATGACTTCTCTGGTGCACCCTCCTGGCACGTTCTTGCCTGAATTCAACACAGAACTTAGATGTGCACTCTTGCACTGGCTTACAGAGTACTCATCACTACGTCATGCAACCCATTGGATTAAGCCACAAATAACCTAAACTAAAATCAGAAAACCCACAGATAGAGAATTCTATCCCTGCAGATGGAATCTAACATACATCTACAACATATGCATATAAACACATAAAATATATTCATTCACAAGCACATAAACACATCAAGATTCTCATGCAGGAAAAACT
>ML803515.1:46012-65938 GCA_009831015.1 Picea engelmannii
GGAACTCAGGCCACTGACCCCTTTGAAGGCAACAAATAGGTTTACATCATTAACGATCATAGGGATGAAAAAAATAATGTGTAACAGAGAGCCCCCCAAAGTATGAAGTTAGAACAGAGTGATAGCTGAAATACTTTGTCGAGTGTGTGTAGAGAACAAGGAGCAGTCAGTCGGAATTCCATTATGATCATGAACAGAGGGCATGACTGATGCTTTATTTCGAGAGTGTTTTATCAGTGGCCTCAAGGATGAGATTCGGGCCCATGTCCTCATGGCTCGACATTCGAGTTGGGTGGAGGCTACTAAAAAAGATAAAGAAGTACAATAGGTTGTATCCTCTCAAAACCGTAAACCCTCCTTTATCCCTCGCCCTAAACCTGTAAATCCCACTACTCCCTCCGCCCCATTAAAGATCCAAAAATTGAACAGGGATGAAATGGTTGAATGACAACTCAAAGGCCTTTGGTATAATTGTGATGACAAATATTTCCCGGGCCACAAGTGTAAGGAACAAAAGCTTTTTATGGGCATCTCTGAGGATATTTTGGAAGAGGATGTTGAAACTCCCCTTGTGCCTGAGTCACATGAAATCACTGACATAACCCCTCCCTCAGACCCTCCCGAAGTGGAACCAATCATTTCCCTCAATGCTCTCACTGGCTTCTCCACCCCCCAAACCCTCAAGTTAATCAGTTACATCAAGCATAAGAAGGTCATCATTCTGGTTGATAGTGGAAGCACCCATAATTTTATTCATCTCCACATTTCCCAAGAAACTCATTGCTACATCCATGCCATCAACAATTTCCAAATCATGATTGCCAATGGTGGTTCCATGAAATGTGGAGGGCTCTGTGAAAATGTGCATCTCCAAAATCGATGACTACCACCTAAAATCCCATATATTTTCTATCGACATGGGCGGTTGTGACATTGTGTTGGGTGTAGACTGGCGAAGGAATTTGGGTCCCATTCTCATGGATTTTAATGGATTAACCATGCAATTGGACCAAGAAGGCCACCAATATAAATTCCAAGGCATCATTCCCGGTTCACCTGAGGTCATTAGTTACCATCGCATGGAAAAGTTTCTCAAAAAAGGTCATTCCGGTGTCATTGCCTAACTCCATGCCATACAAGCAATAGAGACACCCGTCGGTGCCACAAGACCTCCAAGCCTTCCTTTATAAACATCAAATGGTATTTTCCACTCCCCAAGGACTTCCTCCTTCCCACAGTGTTCATGATCATTCCATCCCCCTTGTACCCGAAAGCCTTCCTCCCAATATCCATCTGTATCACTACCCCTTTTCACAAAAAAATGAAATTAAGAAAATGGTCCAGGAACTCCTTACTGCAGACGTTATCCACCCTAGTCCAAGCCCTTACTCTTTTCTTGTAGTCATGGTCCTGAAGAAAGAAGGTTCTTGGAGAATGTGTCATGACTTCTGTGCCCTCAAAAAACTGACCATTAAAGACAAATTTCCCATTCCTATCATTGATGACCCCCTGGATGAATTGAGTGGCTCCCAATTATTTACTAAACTTGATCTTCGCTCAGGCTATCACCAGATACATATGAAAGAGGCAGAGATTACCAAGACGGACTTTAGAACTCATGAAGACCACTATGAGTTTTTGTTCATGCCCTTTGGCTTGTGTAATACCCCCTCCACCTTCCAAAGCCTCATGAATCATGTCTTCCATCATTTTCTCCGTCATTTTGTCTTAGTTTTCTTTGATGATATCCTCATCTATAGCAAAACCTAGACAGACCATCTTACTCATCTGGATCGAGTTCTCCATCTACTCTCTCAACACCAACTTATTTATGTTTTGCATACTTTTTATATCTGGTATATTACATCAACAATGGAACATCATCAAACGTTAGAATGAGGTAGGCTTCTTTCTTATCTCGCTTACACATTGGTTTATATAGTATATGTTGGAATTGAGTAGATTTCTGTAGTCATACCTATCTATTGTGGTTTACCCTGGCCATAGAGAGTTTTTCCCTCGTAACAGTTATCCGTCGAGATGTTCGAGGCTATTGTTGGAACGATGTCGAGGCACCCTAGGGGCCAACACATGGGATGAATATTAAGGCCAGATTTGCAATAAAATAATTTAGAAGTTTTTCCCCTCTCTATCTCTCTTTCTCTTTTGAAATTATAGGACCTCAAACAGTCTCAGATCAGATGACAAACAATCTCGATTATCATAGACATATGTCTACGAGTGTTTCAGACAATCAAGGTTAAAAGAAGTATGAAATGATGGGTTATAGGAAGAACAAAATAAACATACAGGGCACTAATAAGAATGAATCATGTAGCCTATGGGAAATGAACAATGTGCCGAGAAATTAAGAATTCAACAACTCTAACAATTGTAAATAGATCAATAAACACATTCTTCAAATAGTTAACATCTTCATACATTCAAATACATGGAGGTACCCTCTGCATATCATTTAAATGCACAAAGAAATGACAAGAAATGGTCATACATTCAGAGGAAATCACTTCTATATCATAACCAAACATCATATAGTAACACTGAATATGAAAAATGGTATGTTGTCTAAGATTTTATAAATCAAATATGATATAAGAAAGGAAAAAAAGGAGGAAATTCTTTACAGTAACACAAACACTATAAGGAAGGAATTATAAACTGAAACTTAAATGCAAGGGATGAATCTCTAGTTGTCTGCTTCATTTATCAATTGATTGTGCTCAAGGTATCTCTATGGTCGAACAAATCTGGTTACAAGAAACTCTTTAACTCCCCAAAGTGTTGACCTTAGCAATGAGCGCCTTCTTTCTCTTTTATTCCTCTTGCTCATGCCTTAAACTGCTTCTTGAAACCGTTTCCAGCGTCTTGACACCTGATTATTGCTTCTTGATTCTTGGATGGTTTCTCCCATGGTCAAAATTAATTACTTTTACCTGCATGAATTTTGTTGTGCTGAGATTCTGGGGCAGTTGGAAACCTGTAGACCAAAATATCTGTCATGCCTTGCTCCTTAGAAATCTTTGTAATCATTTTCCTACTGCTATAATTTCAAAATCAAATATGTGAAGATCACATGACTCAATAGTGGTCAGATCTATCATTTCCAAGTGATCTCCACTGTTGATCGGAGTCGTGCCAATCAGAGAAATCAAGGTTTGCAAAATCATAAAACACAAGAATTGTCGAATCATCCTGATCAAATCTTGATCCTCGATATGAGTTGTGATAAGATGAGATCTAGGTCATTGATCGAGGTGTTGGAGATGGACTGGGAGCCATCGATATTCACAGGAAAAAAAATGGCTAAGGAAAAAATCGTCATGATGATGCCATCTTGGATGTGTGGCAACCCTTTATTCACCTACGTTGATGTTGATGTGACGAGAAGAGGTGACACATGTCACCCAGATTTAATATGCTTTGGGGTGCCTTTAGTGGGTTTCACATATCCACATGGTAGCTCTAGATTATTTCTAATAGTACTACATTGGCATGCCAAGTTGTCATCTCTTCTGCATTTTTTTGATGACAACATTGTCATTGACACTGTGAAAACTTGTGTCGGGGGTTTCTCTTTGCATTTTTCTTACAATGATCTCCACATTGATCTCCACCATTAATTTTTCGCCGATGTGAGGAGAGCCATCAATTTGTCGTCGAAACAGGGAGGGTCATTGATCTTTCCCTAAAATTAGGAGAGTCGTCGATCTATGCTTGACCAAAAGCCACAATTGGCTAAGGCATTGAAAGGGTCATGTTAAAGTCACCCTGGATACGTGGTGGCTCTTCATTAGTCCATGTTGACACTGATGTGACATGGAGGACAAGACATGTGTCACCCATTTCAATGTCCTTTGATAGGATTTGGGGGGAGTCCTGTGTATCCATGTGGTGGATTTCTATTGGCCCACGATGGTGTTGACATAGTATCTAGGTAGGACACATGTCACCTAGATTTGACATATTCACCTGTGCATCCGATGGGTTCCATATGTCCACGTGGTATCCTCTGATTGGATTTGACAATGATCAACTAGAAGACCACATGTAATGTTGAATCGATGCCCTCGGGGTGGATCAAATATGTACTGTCAATCTCTTTGAGCGTGATTAATGGCACGATGAGATTTGGGCCATTGATTGGTTCCCCTTAAAAGAGGTCCAAGAGTAGATCTAGACCATCCATCGAAGTGGTCAGGGTCTAGCTTCAAATGGGAATCTGATAAGAGAACTCCAGAGAGACACTAAAACCAACATGGATCATCCATCAAATATCTGAGGATAATGTAGAGTCGTTGATCTGGGTCTGCGAGGGAAAAAATGGCTAAGGAAAAGACCGTCATGCTGACGTCATCTTGAAAATGTGGCAAATTTTCATTGGTCCACTCTGGTACTGAGGTGGTAGGAAGGTGTGACATGTGTCGCCCACTTTTGATATTTCAACTTCTGTATATGTCAAGTTCCACCTACCCACACGACATTCTCTGATCGACACTGACAATGCTTTGTTGGTGTGCTGACATGACACTTGGTCGGGAGGCTTTGATACTTGGGAGAATATTTGGACTTTTTATGGGTCCCTCTTGAAGAAGGTTTGAGAGGATATCTGGACCATCCATCAGAGGTACCCCATCGTCTTCCAACGTGACTACGAAGAGGGAACTCCAAGGAAAATCTCAATCATCGATCTAGATCTACCAGGGGAAGTTCGACGATGCATGAGATCCATCGATCTTTTGGGGTTCAAAAATTGCTAGCGAATGAAATTTAGGCCACAGTCTTATGATAAGCTCTTGGCTTGTTTGTGCTTAAGCTCTTTTGGGTCATGATAAGCCCCTTTTGATTCCCGATAAACACCCGAGAGCTTGAAACTTGCCTCAGAAGCAAAAAGGTATGGATTTTCTTGTTGTTTCTTCTTTCTGCCTTAAGAAAATTTGAATCTTGATTGTTTAGAAGCTCTGGAAGCTCACCATTTGTCTCTAATTCATCCAAGATTGGTCTGGAAACTTCAATAAACCTTCATATATTTGACAGGAACAAATGTAGTACTAACATCGGCTCCAGTGGGGACAACATACCCATGTGTTCTAATGAGAACTATAGACCAAGTGCCTTATTCTATTGGGTTATGGAATCTGCCCGAAATGATACATCTCCTTCAGACCTGGAAAATGATTTGATATGTGACACAAAAATGCTCAACAACTTATAGGGTTATAAATCTAACTACTTTCTGAAGCTATTGGTTTTGACTAAACTCAATATGCATGCCGACATATGGATTTATTTAAAATATTATAAAAAAAAAAAAATTAAAATTTTATTATAATGATTTTCATTTATAATATTATAATATTTTTTTCCAGCATGTGTGTAGACCCATCGGCAAGTGCACTAGTAAATAGAAGGAAATGTAAAAATGAGTCTCACTCACCCTGATTTACCCTTGTCCCATGCTTGTTGGTTGTGTGGACAACTAGAACCGCCTTATTCCCATTTAATTTTTATCTCAAATTTACTTCATTTATTTTGCAAATTTATTATCATGATTCTCATTCTCTAAACGCTAATGAAGTAGTTTGATTTCCATTTGACTTTTGACCCAAGTTTACCTCTTTTATTTTACAATTTTATTAGCCTCTATCAGATCGGGTGCCAAGTGGCTTGGAGCACGAGGATCATGTGGCACATGGTATTAGCGAGGATTTAGAGGGTGATGTGGTGGTTGAGGCCTCAGTACGAATGTTCCTTGAAGCTTCCTTGGCTCAATTGGCTCAGTCCAACCCTTATCCTACTTGTTAGCCCTTGAGATGTTCGAGGCTATTGTTGGAACGATGTCGAGGCACCCTAGGGGCCAAGACTTGGGATGAATCTTAAGGCCAGATTTGCAATAAAATAATTGTGCAATATTTGAAAAGTCTTTCCCCTCTCTATCTCTCTTTATCTTTTGAAATTATAGGACCTCAAACAGTCTCAACTCAGATGACAAATGATATCAACTATTAGATACATATGTCTACGAGTGTTTCAGGCAATCAAGGTTAAAAGAAGTATGAAATTATGGGTTATAGGAAGAAAAAAATAAACATACAGGGAACTAATAAGAATGAATCATGTATCCTGTGGGAAATGAACAATGTGCTAAGCAATTAAGAATTCAACAACTCTAACAACTATAAATAGATCAATAAACACATTCTTCAAACAATTAACATCTTCATACATTCAAATACATGGAGGTACCCTCTGCATATCATTTAAATGCACAAAGAAATGACAATAAATGGCCATACATTTAGAGGAAATTACTTCTATATCATAACCAAACATCATATAGTAACAATGAATATGAAGAATGGTCTGTTTTCTAAGTTTTTATAAATCAAATATGATACAAGAAAGAAAAAATAGGCGGAAATGCTTTACAGTAACACAAACACTATAAGGAAGGAATTATAAACTGAAACTTAAACGCAAGGGATGAATCTCTAGTTTCCTGCTACATTTATCAACTGACTATGCTCAAGGTATCTCTATGGTCGAACAACTCTAGTTACGAGAAACTCTTTAACTCCCCAAAGTGTTGACCTTAGCAATGAGCACCTTCTTTCTCTTTTATTCCTCTCCCTCATGCCTTAAACTGCTTCGTGAAACCGCTTCCAGCGTCTTGACACCTCATTACTACTTCTTGATTCTTGGATGGTTTCTTCCATTGTCAAAATTAATTACTTTTACTTGCATGAATTTTGTTGTGCTGAGATTCTGGGGCAATTGGAAACTTGTATAACAAAATATATGTCATGCCCTGCTCCTTAGAAATCTTTGTAATCATTTTCCTACTGCTAGACTTTCAAAATAAAATATGTGAAGATCACATGACTCAATAGTGGTTGGATCTATCATTGCCAGATGATCACGACCATTGATCAGAGTTGTGCCAATCAGAGCAATCAAGGTTTGCAAAATCATAAAACACAAGAACTGTCGGGTCATCCTGATCGAATCTCGACCATTGATCTGAGTTGTGATAAGATTAGTTCTGATAGTACCCCACTGGCATGCCAAGTTGTCATCTCTTCTTCATTTTTTCAATGAAAACATCATCATCGACATTGTGAAAACTTGCATCGGGGGTTTCTCTTTACATTTTTCCAATGATGATCTCCACATTGATCTCCACCGTTAATTTTTCATTGACGTGAGGAGAGCCATTAATTTTTCGTCGGAACAGGGAGACTCGTCGATATTTTGTTGAAATCAAGAGAGTTGTTGATCTATGCTTGACCAAAAGCCACAATTGGCTAAGGCATTGACAAGGTCATGTTAAAGTCACCCTGGATACGTGGTGGCTCTTCATTAGTCCACATTGACATTGATATGACATGGAGGAAAAGACACATGTCACCCATTTCAATGTGATTTCATAGGATTTGGGGGGAGTCTCGTGTATCCACGTGGTGGATTTCTATTGGCCCACGATGGTGTTGACGCAGTAGATAGGTAGGACACATGTCACCTGGATTTGACATATTCACCTGTGCATCTGATGGGTTCCATATGTCCACGTGGTAGCCTCTAATTAGCTTTGAAAGTTCTCAACTGGAAGGCCACATGTAATGTTGAATTAGCACCCTAGGGGTGTGGATCAAATCTGTACCATCAATCTCTTTGAGCGTGATTGATGGTGCGATGAGATTTGGGCCATTGATTGGTTCCCCTTAAAATAGGTCCAAGAGTAGATTTGGACCATCCATCGGAGTGGTTAGGGTCTAGATTCAAACGGGACTCCGATAAGAGAACTCTGAAGATCCTATAAAACCAAACATGGACCATCCATCAAATAACTGAGGATAACATAGAGTCAAGAGAGTTGTCGATCTATGTTTGACCAAAAGCCACAATTGGCTAAGGCATTGACAAGGTCATGTTAAACTCACCCTAGATACATTGTGGCTCTTCATTACTCCACGTTGACACTGATGTGACATGGAGGAAAAGACACATGTCACCAATTTCAATGTGCTTTGATGGGATTTGGGGGGAGTCCCCTGTATCCACATGGTGGATTTCTATTGGCCCACGATGGTGTTGACGTAGTATCTAGGTAGGACACATGTCATTTGGATTTGACATATTCACCTGTGCATCTGGTGGGTTCCATATGTCCATGTGGTAGCCTCTAATTGGATTTGAAAATGCTCAACTAGAAGGCCACATGTAATGTTGAATTGGTGCCTTAGGGGCGTGGATCAAACTTGTACTATCAATCTCTTTGAGCATGATTGATGGCACGGTGAGATTTGGGCCATTGATTGGTTCCCCTTAAAAGAGATCCAAGAGTATATATGGACTGTCCATCAGAGTAGTCAGGGTCTAGCTTCAAATGAGACTCTGATAAGATAACTTCGACCATCAAAGATCTGAGGATAACGTAGAGTCGTTGATATGGGATTGGGACGTAAAAAATGGCTAAGGAAAAGACCGTCATTCTGATGTCATCCTGAAAATGTGGAAAATTTTCATTGGTCCACTCTGGCATTGAGGTGGTAGGAAGGTGTGACATGTGTCACCCGCTTTTGATATTTCAACTTGTGTATATGTCAATTTCCACCTGCCCATGTGGCATTCTCTGATCGACACTGACAATGCTTCGTTGGTGTAATGACATGACACCTGGTCGGGAGGCTTTGATACTTGGGAGAAGATTTGGACTTTTGATGGGTCCCTCTTGAAAAAGGTCTAAGAGGATATTTGGACCATCCATCGGAGGTACCCCATCATCTTCAAACATGACTACGAAGACGAAACTCCAAGGAAAATCTCAATCGTCGATCTGGATCTACCAAGAGAAGTTCCATGATGCATGAGATCCATTGATCTTTTGGGGTTTGAAAAATTGCTAGGGAATGAATTTTAGGCCACAGTCTTATGATAAGCTCTTGGGTTATTTGCACTTAATCTCTTTTCGGTCACGATATGCCCCTTTTGACTCCCGATAAACACCCGAGAGATTGAAACTTTCCTCGGACGCAAAAGGGTATGAATTTTCTTGTTGTTTCTTCTTTCTGCCTTAGGAAAATTTGAATCTTGATTGTTTAGAGGCTCTAGAAGCTCACCCTTTGTCTCTAATTCATCCAATATTGGCCTGGAAACTTCAATAAACCTTCATATCTTTGACACGAACAAATGTAGTACTAACATTGGCTCCAGTAGGGACAACATACCCATGTGTTCTACTGAGAACTGTAGACCAAGTGTCTTATTATATTGGGTTATGGAATCTACCCGAAATGATACATCTCCTTCAGACCTACAAAATGATTTGATATGTGACACAAAAATTCTCAACAACTTGTAGCGTTAGAAATCTACCTACTTGTTGAAGTAATGAATGGTGAATGAAGTAAAATTAAAACGTCTACAAAACTGAAAAAAAATGTTCAACGACCAGCTTATTTATATACATAACTCTCCTACTCTAATCAGTCCAACCACTTCAATCAAATGAAATGACACTTCCAGTGATACCAAACAAGTTCCTTACTGCATGGTTGAACTTCTCTCACACTCCTTTGCAAAATAAGAACAAGCAAAATTGGAAGCTGCAACATGATATGATTATGAATTTTTTTCTTATGATCTGAAAATGTTTGCATCATGTATCTTAAGTCATTTGAGATTTTGGATAATGAAAACTCCAACCAAAATGCGAATTGATCATGAAAAGTGTGAGAAATAACAAATTGCTCAACAAAACTTGAGATTTCTTCTTCGTGAAAGAGTTGAATGAGCTGCTTCAAGATACTCTTTGGTTTCTCTGTTTGTGATTATGATGAAGAAAAAGGAGGAAGTACAAAAACTTCATGACATGCTAAGACTTCAACGAGTTCCTTTTAACAATGATCAATCTTTTTACCTTTAAGAACAAATGGAAGCAATACAATTGTCTGAAATCCTTCATCATAGCTCTCATAGTCATCATAAATGGGTGCACTAATAACACTTTCCGAAGATTCCACTTTAGATATTTGTTCCTCAATACCAAGCTCTCATTACGTCTCATAATAGTCATATATCGACTTATTGTTGTTTGAATTTTTTTTGAATGATGATGCAAAACTCTACTCATCTTCTTCATCTTTATATTCATCAAAAACATGATTTGTGTTGTAGAATCCAATATAAGTGGATTCCTCATGAACTAACCATTGATTAGAAGATGTCTCATAAAAAAAAATGAGCAACACATCATCGATGATGTTACCTTGCAATAGATTTACAGAATTTTTAGTAACACAATCTTGATTCCAATCAGTAGGTGTGAATGAAGAAAGCATTGTCTCTTCTTGAAAATATTCAAGAATATATCCATAACCGACATCCCTTTTAAACTCAAAATCAAAAAATTATTTCTCTTATTCACTACTGTAGAAGCCATATTTTCTATCTTCTATCACTGACTCAAGTTCTTCATTACAACAGTGTTCAAAAGGAAAATCAGAATATGGAAATTCATAAATCTTCTTTGGATCTTCTTGAAAATGTAAGCAATCATCAACACATGCCATATTTCTTGAAACAACAGTAGGTATTTGCAGCTCATGACCATCCTTAAAAGAAGAAATCTCCATCTGAAAAGAATTTTCACTAATATCTTGCAAGGAAGAAAGAAGTATTGTATCATCTTGTAGATTCTTTAAAACTTATGTGCAATCACTCCCAAGTGATACCTCTTCATTTGAATCTTCCATGCCATATTTTTCATTTTCACTACTATAGTAAGCTTCCCTTTCAAAATCTTGTTCATATTCATCATATGTGATCTCCCCTTCCTCTTCATTATCACAGGAAGACTCTTTGATATCCCCTGAACCTAATTTAAAACCTTCATTGCAGCAGCTTCCAAGAGGAAGATCAATGGGATACCTCCTTTTGTAATGAGAATGGAACATCATATGAAAATGTTTTAGTGAAGATATAAAAGAAGTAGGAAAGGATATATATCGTTGATGAGTGTCTCTATCTAAAGAGAGAATGAACATTTTCATGAGCACATCTTCGTGAGAGATACTCAATTGATGCATACAATAATGGAATTCTACTAAATGATGAGCCAATCTCTGAATCTAGGAAGATAGTCTTCCCAGACTCTTATATTAGGCATAGGATTAGGAAATCCGAGTATATTTGAAAAATCAAGTGGATAAAACCTTACAACCACTATATTAGCACTTATTTCCATTAAAACAAAGTGGAGTCTGTGGTGGGATCACAATGAATAAGCGAGTAATAGGATTTCCAAGAAAGTTCGAAGGGAAGAGCCTACTTCTTGACAAGATTCTAAATAACAATTCAAGAGAAATATCAAAGGTTTTGAGGGGAAACTTTGAAGTAGAAAACTCATTTTCAAGTATATCAATCGTATCTATAGTTTCAACATTTTGACTAACAACAGGAGATATTTCTACATTATTGCAACTCGGGTGATCTTAGGAACTTAGCTAATGATTGCCTCCTAAGATTTTGATCATAGAAATCTAAGGGACTCAAGACATTTTCTAAATCATTGCCTCTTAAGGTTTTTTTGTTTATAATAATCTAAAAGAACCTAGGTACTATCCAAACCATTGTCACTTAAGGCACTTTTCAAACATTGCCTCTTCATATTTTGGGTATAGTAATCAAAGGCACCTTCCAATTCGTTGTCTATCAAGGAGAGAAGGTAAAAGAAAAGACAAAGCTATGAAGATAAAAGAGAAGAATTGACACTCTACTTGCCTGGTAGTTCCAATCCCAACATTGTGAGGGAAGATGGTAGCCCCATAGACATTTTTGTGGGCATGCACAACATCAATGCCATATATCATAGGGATCTGAAGACAGGTCGACATGGCACCCTTCTGGAGATCAACCACCATGTTCATCCATGTGGTCGAAGATGCCTTGGGTGCAAGAACGCTACCTCCCCTGCTCAGTACACTCCCTGCATTACACCCATACCATCTCACTGTCAACAACAAACCAAGACCATGTTAACCTTGCATCTTAACTGCATGTTTAGCTCTGTAAATAAGAGAAAATGGAAAAAGAGAAGAAAGAAGAAATTTGGGATGAATGAATGAATTGTGTGTGTTACCAATGTAGTAATTTTTCATAACATCTGCAGTGGCAACTATTCTTTCAATCTGTGTCATCTGTCCAATCTTCTCTTCCAACATCATTCACGCCAGCAATTCTTCCACACGAGCAGTGATGGGATGAGATGGGTCCTTGTACTTATCATACTTAGTAGCATATGCACACCATAAAACTGCAAAAAACAACAAAAAACACCATCTTGAATCCATTCTCCTAATTTCCATCAACAAAGAAGGATCGCTCCACTCCGATCTGCTCTGCCCCAATGAACAAAGGCAGAGTGAGTTTATAAAATACCATGTGGAATATATCAAGGAATAATGGACGAGGAAAAATTTAAGGAACCACTGGGCAAATGAACAATGGGTAAGATTACCCATTGTTGATATTATTAATGTGTGATATGCGGAGGTGGCCATCCTCTGGATTTTGAACCGGTGGTCATACTATTTTTTTTCTTTTTGGGAATTATTTCCATAAAGTACATTGATTGCTAAGTAAATTATAATGTCAAATTTCTATAAAGCTATTGGTTTTGACGGACCTCATTATGCATGCCAACATATGGATTTATTTAAAATATTATAAAAAAAAAAAAAAAAATTATTATAATGATTTTCATTTATAATATTATAATAATTTTTGCCAGCACGGGTGTAGACCGATTGGCAAGTGCAGTGTAAATAGAAGGAAATATAAAATGAGTCTCATGTTAGATTCCCACCCCGATTTACACTTGCCCCGTGCTTTTTGTGTGTGTGGACAACCAGAACCGCCTTATTCCCATTTAACTTTTATCTCAAATTTACTTCATTTTGCAAATTTATTATCATGATTCACATTCTCTAAATGCTAATGAAGTAGGTTGATTTCCATTTGACTTTTGACCAAATTTTACCTCTTTTATTTTACAATTTTATTAACCTGGATTGGGTGCCAAGTGGCTTGGAGCACGAGGATCATGTGGCACATGGTATTAGCGAGGGTTTAGAGGGTGATGTGGTGGTTGAGGCCTTGGTATGAATGCTCCTTGAAGCTTCCTCAACTCGCTTGGCTCCGTCCAACCCTTCTCCTACCTATTATCCCTCGAGATGTTTGAGGCTATTGTTGGAACGATGTTGAGGCACCCTAGGAGCCAAGACTTGGGATCAATATTAAGGCTAGATTTGCAATAAAATAATTGTGCAATATTTGAGAAGTTTTTCCCCTCTCCATCTCTCTTTCTCTTTTGAAATTATAGGACCTGAAACAGTCTTAGCTTAGATCACAAATGATCTCGACTATCAGAGGCATATGTCTATGAGTGTTTCAGAAAATCAAGGTTAAAAGAAATATGAAATGATGGGTTATATGAAGAACAAAATAAACATACAAGGCACTCATAAGAATGAATCATGTAGTCTATGGGAAATGGACAATGTGTTGAGAAATTAAGAATTCAACAACTCTAACAATTGTAAACAGATAAATAAACACATTTTTCAAATAGTTAACATCTTCATACATTCAAATACATGGAGGTACCCTTTGCATATCATTTAAATGCACAAAGAAATGGCAAGAAATGGTCATACATTCAGAGGAAATCACTTCTATATCATAACCAAACATCATATAGTAACACTGAATATGAAGAATGGTCTATTGTCTAATCTTTTATAAATCAAATATGATACAAGAAATAAAAAACAGGAGGAAATTCTTTACAGTAACACAAACAATGTAAGGAAGGAACAAATGTAGTACTAACATTGGCTCCAATGGGGACAACATACCCATGTGGTCTGCTGAGAACTGTAGACCAATTTCCTTCTTCTATTGGGTTATGGAATCTTCCTGAAATGATACATCTCATTCAGACCTGAAAAATGATTTGATATGTGACACAAAAATGCTCAACAACTTATAGCGTTAGAAATCTACCTACTTGGTGAACTAATGAATGGTGAATGAAGTAAAATTAAAAACTCTATAAACTGAAAACAAATGTTCAACTACCATCTTATTTATATACATAACTCTCCTACTCAAATCAGTCCAACCACTTCAATCAAGTGAAATGACACTTCCAGTGATACCAAACAAGTTCCTTGCTGCATGGTTGAACTTCTCCCATGCTCCTTTGCAAAGTATGAACAAACAAAAGTGGAAGTTGCGACATGATATGATTATGAAATTTTTGCTTATGATCTGAAAATGTTTGCATCATATATCTTAATTCATTTGAGATATTGGATAATGCAAACTCCAACCAAAATGCGACTAGATCATGAAAAGTGTGAGAAATAACAAATTTCTCAACAAAACTTGAGAATTCTTCTTCATGAAAGAGTTGAATGAACTGCTCCAAGATACTCTTTGGTTTCTCTGTTTGTGATTATGATGAAGAAAAAGGAGGAAGTAAAATAACTTTGTGACATGCTAAGACTTCAACGAGTTCCTTTTCACAATGATCAAACTATGTACCTTTAAGAACAAATGGAAGCAATACAATTGTCTGAAATCCTTCATCATAGCTCTCATAGTCATCATAAATGGGTGCACTAATAACACTTTCTGAAGATGCCACTTTAGATATTTGTTCCTCAATACCAAGGTCTGATTATGTGTCATAACAGTCATATTTGGAATTATTGTTGTTTGAATTTTTTTTGAATGATGATGAAAAAATCTGCACGTCTTCTTTATCTTTATATTCATCAAAAACATGATATGTCTTGTAGAATCCAGTACAAGTGGATTCCTCATGAACCAACCATTCATTAGAATATGGCTCATAAAAAATGAGAAACACATTATNCTACCATCACCTAAGAACATTCTAGAGGAGGAATCTTCTAGAAGTAGAACCTTCTAAGAAGTCCTCTTACATTTATTATATCTAGTTACCCATTTATTATATCTAACTACCATAGTGGGTCTTATTTAATAATATAGTGGACCTAGTCCACCTTACATTGAATGACCTCCACTATTATCACTATGGGCCCTCTGGACCCCCCCACTACCTCTCTAGCTACCTTATAGAAGAAAACATTATCTCTTTTTGAAAATATTCATGAATATATCCATAATTGACATCCCTTTTAAACTCAAATTCAGAAAATTCTTTCTCTTCTTCACTACTGTAGAAGCCATCTTCTCTATGTTATATAACTGACTCGAGTTCTTCATTACAACATTGTTCAAAAGGAAAATCAAAATATGGAAATTCAAAAATATTCTCTAGATCTTCTTGAAAATGTAAGCATTCATCAACACATACCAAATTTCTTGAAACAACGGCAGGTATTTGCAGCTCATGACCATCGTTAAAAGAAGAAATATCCATCTGAAAAGAATTTTGACTAATATCTTGCAAGGAAGAAAGAAGTATTATATCCTCATGTAGATTCTATGAAACTCATGTGCAATCACTCCCCAGTGATACCTCCACATTTGGTGGGTTATAGAAAGAACAATCAGATGACAAATGATCTCGACTATCAGAGACATATGTCTACGAGTGTTTCAGACAATCAAGGTTAAAAGAAGTATGAAATAATGGGTTATAGGAAGAACAAAATAAACATACAGGGCACTGCTAAGAATGAATCATGTAGCCTATGGGAAATGAACAATGTGCTGAGCAATTAAGAATTCAATACCTATAACAACTCTAAATAGATCAATAAACAAATTCTTCAAACAATTAACATATTCATACATTCAAATGCATGGAGGTACCCTCTGCATATCATTTAAATGCACAAAGAAATGGCAAGAAGTGGTCATACATTCAGAGGAAATCACTTCTATATCATAACCAAACATCATATAGTAACACTGAATATGGAGAATTGTTTGTTGTCTAAGATTTTATAAATCAAATATGATACAAGAAATAAAAAACAGGAGGAAATGCTTTACAGTAACACAAACACTGTAAGGTAGGAATTATAAACTGAAACTTAAACACAAGGGATGAATCTTTGGTTTTCTATTTCATTTATCAACCGATTGTACTCAAGGTATCTCTATGGTTGAACAACCCTGGTTACAAGAAACACTTTAACTCCCCAAAGTGTCGACCTTAGAAATGAGCGCCTTCTTTCTCTTTTATTCCTCTCGCTCATGCCTTAAACTGCTTCGCAAAACTTCTTCCGGCGTCTTGACACCTAATTATTGCTTATTGATTCTTGGATGGTTTCTCCCATGGTAAAAATTAATTACTTTTACTAGCATGAATTTTGTTGTGCTGAGATTGTGGGGTAGTTGGAAACCTGTAAACCAAAATATCTATCATGCCCTTCTCCTTAGAAATATTTGTAATCATTTTCCTACTACTAGAATTTCAAAATCAAATATGTGAATATCACATGACTAAACAATGGTCAGATCTATCATTGGCAGCTGATCGCAACCGTTGATCGAAGTCGTCCCAATCATAGCAATCAGGGTTTGCAAAACCGTAAAACAAAACAATCGTCAAATCATCCTGATTGAATCTTGACCATTAATCTGAGTTGTGATAAGATGATATCTAGGTCATTGATTAAGGTTTCGGAGATGGACTGGGAGCCATCGATATAGGTCATTCATGGGAAAAAAATTGTCTAAGGAAAAAATCGCCATGATGATGCCATCTTGGACGTGTGGCAACCCTTTATTCACCTATGTTTATGCTAATGTGACGAGGATATGTGGCATGTGTCACCCAGTTTTAATATGCTTTTGGGTGCCTTTAGTGGGTTTCACATGTCCACATGTTAGCTCTATATTAGTTCTGGCAGTACCCCGTTGGCATGCCAAGTTGTCATCTCTTCTGCATTTTTTCGACGACAACATCGTCGTTGAAACTGTGAAAACTTGTGTCGGGGGTTTCTCTTTGCATTTTTCTGACAATTATCTCCACTGGGTAAATGAACAATGGGTAATAATACCCATTTTTTATATTATTAGCGCGTGATATCCAGAGGTGGCCATACTCTGGATTTTGAACTAGTGGTCATACTATTTTTTCTTTTTCTTTTTGGGAATTATTTCCATAAAGTACATTTCTTGCTAAGTAAATTATAATGTCAGATTTCGATAAAGCTATTGGTTTTGATGAAACTCATTATGCATGTCGACATATGGATTTATTTAAAATATTATAAAAAAAATTAATTTTAAAATTTTATTATAATGATTTTCATTTATAATATTATAATAATTTTTTCCAGCAGGGGTGTAGACTGATTGGCAAGTGCAATGTAAATGGAAGGAAATGTAAAAATGAGTCTCACATTTGATTCTCACCCCGATTTACCGGTGTCCCATGCTTGTTGATTGTGTGGACAACCAGAACCGCCTTATTCCCATTTAACTTTTATCTCAAATTTACTTCATTTATTTTGCAAATTTATTATCATGATTCTCATTCTCTAAATGTTAATGAAGTAGTTTGATTTCATTTTGACTTTTGACCCAAGTTTACCTCTTTTATTTTACAATTTTATTAACCTGGATTGGGTGCCAAGTGGCTTGGAGCACGAGGATCATGTGGCACATGGTATTAGCGAAGGTTTAGAGGGTGATGTGGTGGTTGAGGCCTCGGTACGAATGCTCCTTGAAGCTTTCTCAACTCGCTTAGCTCCGTTCAAACTTTATCCTACCTGTTATCCCTCGAGATGTTCAAGGCTATTTTTGGAATGATGTCGAGGCACCCTAGGGGCCAAGACTCAGGATGAATCTTAAGGCCAGATTTGCAATAAAATAATTGTGCAATATTTGAGAATTTTTCCCCCTCTCTATCTCTCTTTCTCTTTTGAAATTATAGGACCTCAAATAGTCTCATCTCAGATTAAAAATGATATCAACTATCAGATACATATGTCTACGAGTGTTTCAGACAATCAAGGTTAAAAGAAATATGAAATGATGGGTTATAGGAAGAACAAAATAAACATACAGGGCACTAATAAGAATGAATCATGTAGCCTATGGGAAATGAACAATGTGATGATAAATTATGAATTCAACAACTCTAACAATTGTAAACAGATCAATAAACATATTATTCAAACAATTAACATCTTCATGCATTCAAATACATGGAGGTAACCTCTACATATCATTTAAATGCACAAAGAAATGACAAGAAATGGTCATACATTCAGAGGAAATCACTTCTATATCATAACTAAACATCATATAGTAACACTGAATATGAAGAATGGTTTGTTGTCTAAGATTTTATAAATCAAATATGATACAATAAATAAAAAACATGAGGAAATGATTTACAGTAACACAAACACTGGAAGGAAGGAATTATAAACTTAAACTTAAACACAAGGGATGAATCTCTAGTTGTCTGCTGCATTTATCAACTGACTATGCTCAAGGTATCTCTATGGTCGAACAACTCTGGTTACAAGAAACTCTTTAACTCCCCAAAGTTTCGACCTTAGCAATGAGCATCTTCTTTCTCTTTTATTCCTCTCGCTCATGCCTTAAACTGCTTCGTGAAACCGCTTCCAGCGTCTTGACACGTGATTACTTCTTCTTGATTCTTGGATGGTTTCTCCCATGGTCAAAATTAATTACTTTTACCTGCATGAATTATGTTGTGTTGAGATTGTGGGCAGTTGGAAACCTGTAGACCAAAATATGTGTCATGCCCTACTCCTTAGAAATATTTGTAATCATTTTCCTATTGCTATACTTTCAAAATCAAATATGTGAAGATCACATGACTCAACAGTGGTCGGATCTATCATTATCAGGTGATTGCGACCATTGATCAGGGTCGTGCCAATTAGAGCAATCAAGGTTTGCAAAATCATAAAACACAACAATCGTCGGATCATCCTAATCGGATCTCAACCATTGATCTGAGTTGTGATAATATGAGATCTAGGTCATTGATCAAGGTGTTGGAGATGGACTAGGAGCCATCGATATAGGTCCTTCACAGGAAAAAAATAGGCTAAGGAAAAAAGCGTCATGATAATGTCATATTGGACGCGTGGAAACCCTTTATTCTCCTACGTTGATGTTGATGTGATGAGGAGACATGGCACATGTCACCCAGTTGTAATATTCTCTCGGAGCCTTTAGTGGGTTTCACATGTCCACATGTTAGATCTAGATTAGTTATGACAACACCCTGTTGGCATGTCGAGTTGTCATCTCTTCTACATTTTTTTGATGACAACATCGTCGTTGACACTATGAAAACTTGTATCATGGGTTTCTCTTTGCATTTTTCCAACGATGATATCCACATTGATCTCCGCCGTTAATTTTTTTCCAATGCGAGGAGAGCCATTTATTTGTCACAGGAACGGGGAGGGTTGTTGATCTTTCTCTGAAATCAGGAGATTCGTCGATCTATGCTTGACCAAAAGCCACAATTGACTAAGGCATTGATAAGGTCATGTTAAAGTCACCCTGGATATGTGGTGGCTCTTCATTAGTCCACGTTGACACTGATGTGACATAGAAGATAGGACACGTGTCACCCATTCTAATGTTCTTTGACAGGCTTTGGGGGGAGTCCTGTGTATCCATGTGGTATATTTCTATTTCCCCACAATGGTGTTGATGTGGTAGCTAGGTAGGAAATGTGTCACCTAGATTTGACACATTCACCTGTGCATCTGATGGGTTCCATATGTCCACATGGTAGCCTCTGATTGGATTTGAAAGTGCTCATCTAGAAGGCCACATGTAACATTGAATCGGTGCCCTAGGGGCGTGGATCAAATATGTATTTTCAATTTATTTGAGCATAATTGATGG
>ML803515.1:88830-99839 GCA_009831015.1 Picea engelmannii
ATTTTTCCATCGATGATCTCCACATTGATCTCAACCATTAATTTTTCACCAATGCAAGGAGAGCCATTGATTTGTCATCAGAACAAAGAGGGTCGTTGATCTTTCACTGAAATCAGGAGAGTCGTCAATCTATGCTTGACCAAAATCCACAATTGGCTAAGGCATTGACAAGGTCATGTTAAAGTCACCCTGGATACGTGGTGGCTCTTCATTAGTTCACGTTGACACGGATGTGGCATGGAGGAAAAGACATGTGTCACCCATTCTAATGTTCTTTGATAGTATTTTGGGGGATTCTCGTGTATCCACGTGGTGGATTTCTATTGGCCCACGATGGTGTTGACACAGTAGCTAGGTAGGACACATGTCACCTGGATTTGATATATTCACCTGTGCATCCGGTGGGTTCCATATATCCATGTGGTAGCCTCTGATTGGCTTTGACAATGCTCAACTGGAAGGCCACATGTAATGTTGAATCAACACCCTAGGGGTGTGGATAAAATCTATACTGCCAATCTCTTTAAGCATGATTGATGAAGTGATGAGATTTGGGCTATTGATTGGTTCCCCTTAAAATAGGTCCAAGAGTAGATATGGATTGTCCATCGGAGTGGTGAGGGTCTAGATTCAAATGAGACTCTGATAAGAGAACTCAGAAGAGATGCTAAAAACAAACATGGACCATCCATTAAAGATCCGAGGATAACATATATTCATTGATCTGGGGCTGCGAAGGAAAAAATGTCTAAGGAAAAGACCGTCATGCGGATGTCATCTTGAAAATGTGGCAAATTTTCATTTGTATACTCTGGAACTAAGGTGGTAGGAAGGTGTGACATGTGTCACCCGCTTCTGATATTTCAACTTGTGTATATGTCAAGTTCCACCTTCCCACGTGGCATTCTTTGATCGACACTGACAATGCTTCGTTGGCGTGCTGACATGACACCTGGCCGGGAGGCTTTGATAGTTGGGAGAAGATTTGGACTTTTGATGGGTACCTCTTGAAAAAGGTCTGAGAGGAGATCTGTACCATCCATAAGAGGTACCTCGTCATCTTCCAACATGACTACAAAGAGGGAACTCCGAGGAAAATCTCAATCGTTAATCTGGATCTACCATGGGAAGTTTGACGATGCATGAGAGCCATCGATCTTTTGGGGTTCAAAAAATTTCTAGCGCATGACTTTTAGGCCATGGTATTATGATAATGTCTTAGGTTATTYGTGCTTAAGCTCTTTTGGGTCACGATAATCCCCTTCTGGCTCTCGATAAACACTCGACAGCTTGAAACTTGCCTCAGATGCAAAAAGGTATGGATTTTCTTGTTGTTTCTTCTTTCTACCTTAGGAAAAATTGAATCTTGATTKTTTAGAGGCTCTAAAAGCTCACCCTTTGTCTCTAATTCATCCAATATTGGCCTGGAAACTTTAGTAAACCTTCATATCTTTGACAAGAACAAATGTAGCACTAACATTGGTTCCAGCGGGGAGAACATACCCATGTGTTCTACTGAGAGCTGTAGACCAAGTGCCTTATTCTATTGGGTTATGGAATCTGCCCGAAATGATACATCTCCTTTAGACCTGGAAAATGATTTGATATGTGACAAAAAAATTCTCAACAACTTATAGCCTTAGAAATCTACCTACTTGTTGAAGTAATGAATGGTGAATGAAGTAAAATTAAAACGTCTACAAACTGAAAACAAATGTTCAACTACCAGCTTATTTTTATACATAACTCTTCTACTCTAATCAGTCCAACCACTTCAATCAAGTGAAATGAAACTTCCAGTGATACCAAACAAGTTCCTTACTGCATGGTTGAACTTCTCCCATACTCCTTTGCAATATAAGAGCAAGCAAAAGTGGAAGCCGCAACATGATATGATTATGAAGTTTTTGCCCTTGATACGACTTCTAGCTTCTTGATACTTGATACTACTTCTTGATTCTTGGATGGTTTCTCCCCTGGTAAAAATTAATTACTTTTACCTCCATGAATTANAAAAGTGGAAGCCGCAACATGATATGATTATGAAGTTTTTGCCCTTGATACGACTTCTAGCTTCTTGATACTTGATACTACTTCTTGATTCTTGGATGGTTTCTCCCCTGGTAAAAATTAATTACTTTTACCTCCATGAATTATGTTGTGTTAAGATCATGGGGTTGTTGGAAACCTGCAGGCCAAAATATTCATCATGCCCTGCTCCTTAGAAATATTTTTAATCATTTTCCTGCTGCTAGAATTTTGAAATAAAATCTGCGAAGATCACTTGACTCGATAACCATCAGATATATCATTGGTAGGTGATCACGGCCATTGATCAGATTCATGCCAATCACAACAATCAAGGTTTACAAAAGTGTAAAATACAACAACTGTTGGATCAGCCTGATCAGATCTTGACCGTTGATCTGAGATGTGATAAGATGAGATATGGTTCATTGATCGAGGTGTTGGAGATGGACTAGGAGCCATCGATCTAGCTTGGGCACATGTAAAAAATTATCTAAGGAAAAAACCAGCATGATGATGCCATTGTAGACACATGGAAACCCTTTATTCACCTATGTTGATGTTGATGTGATAAGGAGACATGACATGTGTCACCTATATTTGATATGCTTTGGCATGACTTTGGTGGGTTCCACATGTCCATTTGGAAGCTCTATATTGGTTATGGAAGTACCCCAATAACATGCCAAGTTGTCATCTCTTCTGCATTTCGTCGATGATGACATCATTGTTAGCACTGTGAAAACTTATTTCGGGGGCTTCTCTTTGCATTTTTCCAACAATGATCTCCACAATGATCTCCATCGTTAATTTTTCACCGACATGAGGAAATCCATTGATCTATCACCAAAACAAGGAGGGTCATTGATCTTTCACTGAAATCAGGAGAGTCATCAATCTATGCTCGACCAAATGCCACAATTAGCTAAGGCATTGACAAGGTCATGTTAAAGTCACCTTGGATATGTGTCAACTCTTCATTGGTCCACATTGATATTGATGTGACATGGAGGACAGGACACGTGTCATCCATTTTGATGTGCTTTGACATATTTTGAGGGGATTCTCATGTATCCATATGATGGATTTCTATTGGTGCACGATGGTGTTGATGTGGAAACCAAGAAGGGCATGTGTCATCTAGATTTGAGATATTCACCTATGCATTTGGTGGGTTCCATATGTCCATGTGGTAGCCTCTGATTGGATCTAATAGTGCTCTATTAGCAGGCCATGTGTAATGTTGAATCAACACCCTAGGGGAATGGATCAAATATGTATCATCAATCTCTTTGGTGTGATTGATGGCACCCTGAGATGTGGGTCATTAATCAGTCCCCCTTAAAAGAGGTCTGAGATAAAATCTAAACCGTCCATTGGAGGTGTCCATCAAAGTCGTCAGGGTTTGGCTTCAAACGAGACTTAGATAAGAGAACTTCAAAGAGCTTCCAAAACCAAATCTGGACCATCTATTAGAGATCTGAGGATAACAAAAATTCATTAATCTAGGGTTGCGAGGGAAAAAATGGCTAAGGAAAATAACATCATGATGACTTCATCCTCAACATGTGGCGACTTTTCATTGGTCCACTCTTGCACTAAGGTGGCATGCAGGTGTGACATGTGTCATGCTCTTTTGATATTTCATCATGTGTATCTTTTGGGTTCCACCTATCCACATGGAATTCTTTTATGGACGTTCACAGTGCTTCACTGGTGTGTTGACATGACACCTAGTCAAGAGGATTTGATACCTGGGAGAATATCTAGATCGTTGATTGGTCCCACTTGAAAAAGGTCCAAGAGAAGATATGGATCATCCATCAGAGGTGTCCCATATGAGTGTTCGATTTATGTTCTTCCAACATGACTACAATGAGGGAACCTCGATTGAAAATCTTAATTGTCGATCTAGAGATGTTAGGGGATGTCCAACAACGCATGAGAGTCATCAATCTTTCGGGGTTCAAAAAATTGCTAATGCCTAAATGGTAGGTTGTGGTCTTGTGATAAGATCCTAGGTTATTTGTGCTTAATTGATTTTTGGTCACGATAAGTCCATTTTGACTCCCGATAAGCACCCGATAGCTTGAAACTTTCCTTAGACACATAAATGTATGGATTTTATTGTTGTTTCTTCTTTCTGCCTTACGAAAATTTGACTCTTGATTGTTCAAAGGATCTGGAAGCTCACCCTTTGTCTCTAATTCATCCAATATTGGCATGGAAACTTCAATAAACCTTCATATCTTTGACAAGAACAAATGTATCACTAACACTACATGTCCTAATCTTAGATCGTGCATGAAGGAAATGAAATCAGCTGCAAAAGTGGGGGAAGTGTACGTGCAAAGGGAGGCTAGGATTGTTGACGAGGATGTTTCTTTTAATGAATTTGAGTGATTTTTTTTTGCTTGGAACTGTCCTACATTATGGATGAGCGTGGGAAGAAACTCTTTATTATGAAGATGGAGTTGGCTTGGGTAGCCTGATCCACCCCTACTTCCATTAGGGGAATTTTGAGGTAAAAAAATGGCCTCCTAAGAGATATATTAAAAAATTATAAATCAATCATTATATGGGGAAGGTATATTTGACAACTCACTTCTAACACCTCATTCCACGCACCATCTAAATAACCATGGTTGAGTTATCTTTAATGGTTGACTAGAAATAAAATTAATAAAAAATTGATTTATTGATGTGATTGATAACTTTCCCAAAAAAACATTGTACTTGAACAACTAATGCTTTCCTATATCTTGAACTTGGAGACCAATTTAAATAATAGAAAATATGCACAATGAAAAGACATTATTTTAGAAATATTTACAATTTAGAAACTTCATTTTTTTAAAAAAATTTTAAAAGCACAATCTATGGATAATTTTAATTTTTTAAATTTAATTTAAATAAAAACAGAGAAAAATGTAACATTGGGTAAAATCACCACTACAAATGTTGGGAGGGTTGAATCACCACTGTAAATGTTACCATTACTACAGAAAACAGTTTGGAGGAGGAAATTCGAGAGAGCCAACCAAATGTTCATTTACTTTCCCACTCCTGCAATTTTTTTCTTCCATTTCTCCAGCCTGTGAATTCTTCCTCCCATTTCTCCATCCCATGAATTATTTCTCCCATTTCTATAGCCCACAAAATATTACTTCATGTTCAATTGCTGAAATAATTCCACCTACCCAGATTGATTCATTTATGTCATAAATGGGTTTTATGGATAGTATGACCTTACTTTCATTACAATTATTCTAGATTATGAAATCCTACAAATACTTCACAGCCAGAACACGTTGTAGGACCAATATAAGAGGAAGAGATTTTTCAAAGAGGAAGGCAAGCATAGATTTTCATTCCAGGTATTTATTCATTAAATCCATCTCTATAGTCATGCTTCTATTGGTTATTTTCAACACAAATTATGGTTATGAAAATGCCCTGGGTATTATGGGTGAATCATATTTAGAGTCTTCTTGTTTTGCTTGTAATTGCAGGTTTAGTATTGGATTAAATGGACAATCAAAAAAGGAATGTAGATAAAAGAGAGAAATATACTATGAAGATTGAGGTGGATAAAAATATGGCACCATTACATAAGAGAAATAATCCTAGAGTAAATGGTGTAGATGAAAACAAAAGAAGAATAGAGGGAGAAAAAAGAATTGACTTGTGGACAAAGGGAGAGATATTCCCAATATATCCTACTACCAATTATCACCCAGAATTTAAAAATGTAACAGGATTGGTGAATTTTTTGTGTAATGGAAAGAAAGGATTTCTAGGATATTGTGAAAATATAAAAGGAAATTGTAGAGACCTTGAGAAGAAAGTCAACAATCTACTTAGTACAATATTTGATTTGGAGGGCATAAACTACAAGTTGGTTGAAAGAGTTAATCAAATTCAGAACATGGTTTTGGTTGCAAAAAATGAGAATATGAATCTACAACAAACCATATTTTTTCTCATGTTTAGATTTGGGCTCATGTTTAGATCTGTCAATAAGAGAAAATGGAAAAAGAGAAGAAAGAAGAAATTTGGGATGAATGAATGATTGCATTGTGTGTGTTACCAATGTAGTAATTTTTCATAACATCTGCAGTGGCCACTGTTCTTTGAACTTGTGTCATCTGTCCAATCTTCTCTTCCAAAGTCATTCACACTAGCAAGTCTTCCACACAAGCAGTGATGGGATGAGATGGGTCCTTGTACTTAGCATACTTAGTAGCAACTGCACACCATAAAACTGCAACAAACAACAAAAAACACCATCTTGAATCCATTCTCCTAATTGCCATCAACAAAGAAAGATTACTCCACTCCGATCTGCTCTGCCCCGATGAAGAAAGGTGAAGTGACTTTATAAAAGGCCATGTGGAATATATAAAGGAAGAATGGATGAAAATAAATTTAAGGAACCAATGGGAAAATCAACAATGGGTAAGAATACCCATGGTTGATATTATTAACGTGTGATATCCAGAGGTGGCCATACTCTGGATTTTGAACCGATCGTCATACTAATTTTTTTATTTTTATTTTTAATTATTTCATTGTTTTCAAGGTTTTGTTTTAACTTTCAAACTAACATGATAAATTGCTTGCCACAAAAATTATGTCATTTCAAAATTTTGGAAAGAAATTAGGAGAGTAAAGTGAAGTCATTGGTTTATAGATAATAAGCATAGTTTGGAAATGAAACCTTAGTGGGGGTTGGGTTAGGGTTCCAGACCATCACTATCAATATCAATACAGTTGTGATGATGAGACCATGATCACCTCAAGAGGGGCATCAGGGTTGTTGTCTAGTGGTCTTGGGTAGTTGGTAGGTGGGGAGGGTTTTTTTTAGGGCTATCTACTGAGGTGGATGCTGACAGGATTGGCATTTTCTATCTGTTATCACACAGTTTGTAGCTAGGAGTAAAGGCTATAAGGTAGAAGGCCAAACTAGCGTAACATGAACCTATCCCACCCAATGTCACCACGATGGGTAGGTTCTTTCTCTTTAGGGAGGTTAGGCCTAGAGGAGACGTCCCCGATGACATGGGGTTTTGAAGAGGCAAAGGTCAAAAGGACAAAGGTAAAGTTCCCCCTTCACAGATCACCACCAAAATAGATAGTCCCGGCTAAACAGCCAGTAATGAAGTGAAGCCCCAAAGGAGAATACCTACCTGGAACAAAGCAACAACAAACCAATATATGCAAGCTATAATTCAATGGGTTAGTACTTCATAAGACTAACACTAACAGATATTTAAATAAGAAATTATGGAAATAAATATTGACGAAGTTAATGTTTATCAATATAGCAATGCAAATAATATCACTTCCTCAATAGATATTGAAATGACATGGCATTCAATGTAACAAATCAACACAGTGTCAATTAATTCCTAAATCACCATTCAATTGCTCTTAAAACAAGACGTTGTGCATAAAGATGAAATATTCAGGTGTGACGTCAACAACTTAGGGTTAGAAGTTAGTTAGGGTTTCAATTTAGAAAAGAGTTTGAGAGTTGTTTGATCACTTTCATTTCAATGCTGGAGGTCTAAGATCAGTGTCTTTGGCCTAATGGAGTCAATTTAGTAGAGGACACAAAGGTTGAAGGAGGACAGCTAAGGACTAGAAAGAAAAGTTCTGAAGTGTTGATATGGCAGGGCCCCAGAATCAAATCCCTAGGGGAGAGGGGCTCACTCCGGTGTTGCTAAAGCAAGGCCTCATGCTCACTCCTCCTTTCTTAGGTTAACTTGGAAAAAATGGCTAGCATGAAAGATAAATCAAGACAAGAGAGTGTAGTGAGTTAGAGTGTTGCTATAGCAAGGCTCTATCACTAAATACTAGAAGAAAAACGGCCCTAGGTGTAGATAACCTAGGCCTGGGACGTCTCCTCCTTATTGACTTCTGGAAAGTACATCTAGCTCAGGGAGAAGAAAAAATGAGAGTGTAGCTATGGCTAAGCTCTTTCTACCTTCCTCAATGGCTGAAAAATTCTCTATTAGGGGACATGAGACAAGGACCTACTTCTGTGCTTGTCACCTAGGGTTTTGATTCAACAAATTATAAATACATGTAAGAAAATAAGACTACAACCATTCAATCAAGAATTTTTGCAGAAAAATACTTACAATTCTTTAAGAAATAACCATGCAAAACCTAGTTGTAACACCTTCCTTCAAGAGAAAAACCATAAAATGCTAAGAAATGCCTTCCTTCAACAAGTGCACCTCACCAAACCAGCAAAAATACCCAAGTAGGGTGCTAAAATCAGACCTCACTAATGAGTGAGTTATGTGTTATAATAAAATGAGGCTAAAACTCCTTAATATATAGTGTATCAATGACCTAATTTACTTTTTAGGTCATAAAATGGTTGACAAGGCCAGAATATCAAAGTAATATTGTTTTTACATTAAATGTTTACTTTAAAACCCTAACTGAGCAAAAGTAAGATGCCAAGCCCCTTTGAGGGAGACATTATCCCCTTGCAGGGAAAATGCAGCACCAAAGAGCAAAGCGTTGGCCCTCTTTGGGCCTCCCAATCATGCCACACGTGCCAACTGCCCTATCAAACTGTCACATTCTCAAGGTGATGTCATGAGCTTATAGGTGACGTCCTGGGCCATCTAGGGACAACGTTCCACTTGAGGTGGGTCAACCCCCCTAGGTCGAGCTCTACCAAAGTGCCTCTGATGAAACGTCCTCTTATACTTCGGTGCAAAACCATGATCAGCCACTGTCTTGTCTCTTCCCCTTGAGGGGGTCTCAACATCCATCTGGTGGGCTTTTCATCCCCATGGAGGTCTCAACTGATCATCTCCCCATGTGTACCGATCCAATGGTACCTGTCCATTGGGAATGGTCCTGCACATCAAAATCTACGCCCTCCATGGGCTCATTAGTCACAGGGATCATAGAAATGTCAATCACATTTCATCATTAATATTACTAAACATATGCATAAAAACCCTGATACATCGGTCAATAGCTCAAAGACATTACAAAAACCTACAATACAAGATTGGAGAAAAAGACAAGACGTCCTATTGGGCTAGTATCCACAAGAAAAGGGAAGTCTCTAGGTAAGTTTCATCCAAGCCATGTAAGTGAGGTGATGTGGCTAGGGGATGTCCAGACATGTGGGTGAAGTGAGAGCCAATGATGCATAATGTTATCTGTGGGTGCCTTTGTAGAAGGCAAATTGTACCTGTCATGGATGCAATTTTTCCAAGCCTGTTCTTGCCTTTATTCTTTTCTTTTATTTGATTTTTCTTCTTCTTTTTCTTTTTATTCAAGGGATAACCAGAGGACACTACCTTGGCATGGTGACCGAAGCTGACAGTGTTACCCACAAGTACTTTCACAGAGATGAGAAGGATGGCTCGTGATGAGACCCCCTTTCCCTTGGCCATGAAACCAAAGGTCACTGCCCTGGTATGGCAACCAGATGGTGGAAATGTCATATTGTTAGGTACCCATGAACCTAATAGGTTGGCTCATGATGAGACCCCCTATCCTCTTGACTAGGTCTTGTTTGTTATTTTCCGGGTCCCTCTTGTTGTGATTATGATTGATGTGGGTGTGATTTTCATTGATGGCAAGATTAGAGTATGCAACGATGGAAAAACAGGGAAAGTGAAAGCCTGGGAGGAGAAGCGATAGTGATCTTTGGATCCCATTGAGAATTCCCGATGAACGTCAGATCTGAGCCCGAGGTCCGACCGGTATTGGATCCAGGAGAACCTACACGTTCGTTAAAGAGAAAGGTGAAGTGGGGTTACAAAACCCTGAAGGCGGGAGGACAGTTTTGGATACTGAGAGTTGGAAGAGTCAAGACTCTTCGTCATCAGGAGTCCCAGAATCGTGAAATGCGAAACCCTAAAAACCCGAAACCCGAAATAGGCACACCAACAAAGAATTTTGTAGATTGGGAAATAACTCCATTTCGGGGTCCCAGATACTGGGAGTTGAAGTGTCGAAACACTTCATCACAGGAGTGCCGAAATGACGAATCGTCGAAATGCGAAACACCGAAATCCTAAAATAGGCACACCAAAAAAGAGCTTCGCAAACTGGGAAATAACTCCATTTCAGAGTCCCAGATACCAGAAGTTGAAGTGTCGAAACACTTCACCACAGAAGTATCGAAATGTTGAATCACCGAAATGAGAAACAATGAAATACCATATCTTTGATCCGACTCCATTTAGAAACTTCGGATACCGGGAGTTGGAGGAGTTAAGCGTCGAGACTCTTCACCATAGGAGTCCTAAAACACCGAAATGTCGTTGATCCGACTCCATTTCAGAGTTTCAGATACCGAGACTTGGAGTTGTCAAGAACTCTAACATCAAGAATGTTGAAATCGCGATATGAGAAATCACGAAGAGATTTGGACCATAGAATCATCAAGAGTGTGGACCATTGATTCGACTCCATTTCGAAGGTTCGGATACCAGGAGTTGGAAGAGTCAAGAGTTCAGACTCTTCATCAAAGGAGTCTCGAAATTCTGAAATGAGAAATGTCGAAATGTGAAATGTGAAAACACCTTTTTGGTGTAAGCCTTGGTCACCGCTAGAGGTCACATCGTTAAAGATATATAGAGAAGAGATCAAAGAGACAAGCTCCATTTTGGAGTTTGGGACATGGAGAATCGAGACTCTTCACCACAAGAATGTTGAAATTCTAAAATGTCAAAATGAGAAATAAACGCAAGATCCTACGGATCCAATCCAATGGTGCAGGTGAATTTAAGTATGATCAGAGGGATACTATTGCACTTCAGAGTGTAAATACTAGAAACAACTAATGGCTTCAGCCAGAGGGATGAAACAGGCCTCAGTGTGATCACCAGAGAACATGAAGAGGCTCGGGGCATCTTCTGGTGGAAGGAAGACTATTCTTAGAAGTGATTGACAGATGGAAGAGTGTTGAAGCCTGTAACTACAACAGAGAGGATCAG